>PVIH01027198.1:0-17379 GCA_004025045.1 Sigmodon hispidus | reverse complement strand
CTCCTCACCTCTGGTCAGGGTTCGAATCCGCCCCTCATAGACCCCTGCAGTTGGTTTGCTCAGTTCACTCAGTTCAGGGTCGCAGTAGGGCTCTTAGTAGATTCCCTGAGCAGCAGGGGCTGCGGGTGTGGCCAGGTGCAGAGTTCAGCTGCCCCTGCTCCAGAGTGCGCTGGGACGCCGCAGAGAGCACAGGTCCCCAGAAGCAGAGTTCTTAAAAGGAACTACACAGAAAAAAATAAAATGATATGACATATTCTAATTACTAAAAGAAAATCAGAAACCAAAAATATCATTTGAAGAGAACATATTTTAATGAAAAGAAAAACCGAGAAGATTAATTACCTGTTAGCCTGTTGTGGAAGTTTGATAACTGTCCTCTTGGGCTCATGTATTACAACACTTGGTACCTAGTTGATTGTGCTGTTTGAGGAAATTATACAGCCTTTAGGAGGTAGGCCTTACTGGAGGTAGTATGTTATCTGGGGCAGCACTTGAGTTTCATACCACTGACTATTCTTTCTCTCTGTTTCCTTTGTGTGGATCAAAGTATGACCTCTCTGCTTCTTTCTCCTATTCCCAACTTTTCTCATCTCTGTAGACTCTCTGTGGAACTGTGTGCCAACATAAACACTTCTCAGAGTTCTTTCTTCTCTGAGACCTTTTTGGACTCAGTATTTTATCACAGCAGTTTCTTTATTAGCAATTGTAACAACACATATTCACAGTGTACAGAAAGACCATCTCACAGCATCTACTATGTATTTTATTTGTCCTTAACAAATAGCTTTGAGCTATACTTACTAAACAGCATAGAAAACATGGTATAGCAAAAATATATGAGAATCTTTAATAGAGTTTTACAGAGAAGAAATTACTTTATGGCTTCCAACTGACCCAGAATAGTACTCAAACCTGCAAATGGATGTTTTCAACTTATATCCTCATGTAGCTTAATGGTGGATATTTGATTAAACCTACTGGTTTCTTTAAGCAAATGACTACCCCAACACACATACATGCATGCACACACACACACACACACACACACACACACACACACACAGAGTTCTGGATCAGAAGCATAGAAGAGTACATAGTGCTATTTAAACTTAAACAGACTTAGCATATTGAGCACATAGTAATAAATGATCTCAAAATACATTATTAACTTGTTTGCATGATCTGGACAAAGTTCAGTTTCTGAGGCCATGAGGTATTTTTTGAAAACTCTATTATGCAAAAATGTATAGGTAATTATCATTATGAGTACACAAAGAATAACACTCAGTAGTATATAGAGGCTCAAAAGACAAAGTTAAGAGCATTAAATCTTATCAATATAGAAAACCACCAGCAACAAAGACAAGGGAGGATAAAAGGAGCAAAGGAAATAAAATTCAAACAGAAAAATTCACATGGCAGGTGTGTGGTTTTTATATGTCAATAATAGTCTTGAATGCTAACAGATTAAATTGTCCAATTAAAACATTTAAATTTGCTAAGTGAGTAACAATAAAACTCAATGATAGTACTGTTTATAACACACACACTACACTGGAGCTCTGGGGAGCTCACTGAATCAAGAAGAGCCACTGAGGAACCATTAGGAAAAGGAGCTAGGCTCCCAAGGATAGGGAACTATCAATTGGCATGGGCAGTATGTGGAGCTTTGAGGGGTGAGATCAGACTGTGCCTCTGTGCATGGGCTGGCACCTTGGAGCCCATTCCATCCAGAGGAACATCTAACCCAGTCCTGATATTAGGATGAGGAAATTGGACTTGCCTGGAATGGAAGTGCCATACTTAAGCTGACCCACCTTGGTACTTCTTGCCCTTTTTGTGGAGGGAATGGAGAAGGGGGAGGATGAAGAATGACTGGGAGGGTTTGGGAGGAGGGAAGGGAGGGGGAGCAAGGGGATACATGGATAAAAAACTGTATTTTATAAAACAACAACAACACACTAAGAGTTGGAGAGATTGCATAGAACAAACACTACTTTTGTAGAGCAACCAAGTTTGGTCCAAGTACTTAAGCTGAGTGGCTCACAAATAACTGGCACATCAATTTGAAGCAGGACCTAGCTCCTCCTCCCTGCATCAAGGCTGGGTGAGGTAATCCAGCATGGGATGGGGTTGGATTATCATACCTGGTGAAGTAAACCTGACTAACAACCTAGGTTTGGGAGTTCATAGGATAAAGGAATTTATTATTAATGTTTAAACTAAACTGACAAAGTAGTAATCTGCTCTCTAAATGTTTATGTGTACACCCACAGACCAAGGCTGTTGTCAGTTCTAGCCAGAGAAGCCTGTATTTATAAAGAAGGGAATTAAATACAGAGGTTCAAGGTCTATTCAGATGCAGAGAATGCGCAACAGGTATGGGTTACCCCTAAACCAAATATGTACACACAACTAAAGTTCAGGGAACGTTGTGGAACAGTGAACAGAAGCATAAAAGAGCTGGAACACTGGGTGAGGGCTAAGAAATGTCCTTCTCTAGATTTGGGTTCCTAGTTTGAGCTTTTGTGCTGGACAGCAGGGACAGTCACATGCTGGTGGGCTACTTACTTTCTTACTACATTACATTGTTTATTGTAATGTGGCCTCACCAGTGGCAACACCCTGACAACACAGTAATCCCAAGCAGGACTTCTATGCTGGGTCAAGACCTGTGGTCAAAAGTCAGCCTATACGTTGGCAGAAGCGTTTCCTTCCAGCCACTGACAGTAAGTAATCTAGTCAATGTTACAGACTTCAAGAATATATCAGCCTGTCTAAAGGAAACATGCAACCATCATGGTAAGCCTGAAAAGAGCATATTTTACAAAGTTACAATTCAGTTCCAGTGATTTTAATTACAGTTGGGCATATTGTTGTGGAAAAGGAATAATTAGATAACTGATTGAAAACTTAAAAATATACTTGCTGAAATAAAAAAGAATTGTTCTGAGGAAAGGCTAGGGAAAAAAATAGATAATGGGCAACTGAAGATGTAAGCTAAGAGCCAAAATATATAAAATGTCAGATGGAAAATTAGGGAACACAAGGACCAAATATGAATGTTTCATTGTGTCTGCCTAATGGACTTTTCAGAAAAATAAAAAAGAGAATAGAAGAAATTAAATAAAATCAGTTCTTGGGGATGCTTAAAAATGACACAAACATTTATTTTGGAAACTGATGAACTGTTTCCTATTGAAATTCTAAGACAATAAAATAATAAGTTTCCAAGAAAGGACGAGGCTTTGATAAGAAAGAACAATTAGAGGGCATTGCACAATCCATCAAAGACACTGGGTTCAGGGTAGATCATCATGGTCCTGAGAAGCGGCTGAAAGTGGCAAAACATGCATGAAGTTTCTAGTGGAATTTCTGAGGCAAGAAATACTTAATACTTAGGATACATCTAAGTACGCGAGAGGTATATAATGAAATGTGCCACATGCACTATTTAGTTAAGAATTATTCAATTTCTGCTAAGCAGTTATCTATATTGTTATCTATTGCTTATTGTTATCTATATTGCTATATCACATGCCATGATTTCTTAGTCCCAGCTAAACAAATTCAATACTGGTTGATCAACTTTTTCCTAGCTTTGTCTCATTATTTTCCTCATGACTGGTAACCAGTATTCTACTCCCAAATTACATGATATCAACACTTTTAGTTTTCTTTCACATTATATCTACACATGTACTATGAAGGAAAATGCTGAATCTAAGAAATCTCAATCCAAGTAATGTCTTTCTAGGATATTATAAGATGTAAATCTAAAAAATCCTGTAATTCAGGAAGCCAGGAATGCACTCATATAAATTGGAGTTGGATGTTGAAATAGAGATTTGTTTTCCAAAACTTGACATTTTTTTTTAAAACAGTTTGTTACAAGCAAACTATCATGAGGCTGCTATACCTAGAGTAATAACGCCCTGGAAACATCCAAACCTTTCAGCCTGCATGTCTATAATATCTCTCTTTTTAAAATTTATTTTTTTATTTTAAAAATTATCTTACAAGCAGTAAATTTTTATATAAAGTTTTCAGACACATACTTCATTTTGGTTGGTTCTCCACTTCCCTTATCTCTTTGCCCCTTTCCCCCCTGTATATTTTTACCCCAGTGTTGTCCCTTAGAACAAAGTCTGGAATCTCATGCTGATGCTCACTTACCTCTAGTTTATTATTTATTACTTATGTTATTTCTTGCTGTCTATTTTTTTAATCTATGGACTAAATGGCAAATGAAAATTTTACCCATTACATTTTTTATGTAGTAGGACATGTTTATAGTATAGTTGAAGAACAATTGCTTTTTAACATTTGTTTGGTTATATCGTAAAATTTATTCATCTGAGAAATGAGGTTTTCCCCAGATTATTTGCAAAAGAAAGCAATTATCCTCTGGGAAGAGCCTTTTAGCTGTTTTGGACAATGTCTGTATATCTTCTCTAAACCAGAAAAGTAAAGTCATTCTATATTTTGTGTTGTTCAGATGATTGGTTTTGTGACTATTCCATTAAATGATGGAACTCTTCATTGATGAGCCTGACTAACCAAACCTGATATGGCCTGTAATATGAAAGTGAAATATAAGGTTCACCTTTCAGGTCCAGGAAAGCATTACAGCTAACTCTGAAAATGCAAACTAAGTTTGGGAGTCTGTCTTAAAACTTAACATCTTTTCCTCAGAGAATTAACAATTCCATATATGAAGTGCTTTACAAGAGAGAACAACTAAATGATCCTAAGATAAATTGTATTATGGGTGAGGTTGAACATAACTAACATAACTAACGGCAAACATCTCATCCTAAATCTGATATTTTTCTAGACTTTTATTAGTAGTATAAAATAAGATAAAAGTTGGTAACTTCAATAGCTTGTGATTTCAGCCAAGGTTTTGATATTAAAGTGAATAAGAAGAATTTTGGAATTTGGAAGGGAATGTGATATCAATGTTGCTGCATTTGACCCTCTGTTCTTGTGAGAAATGACTGTAGAACGTTATCACTTGGGAACTATTTTTATTTCTCACATACAAAAGGGAAAGGATATTTACAGAATTTAAATTGGTATTTGTTAAGACTATAATTAAATGTTTCAACAATTTTGTTGAGGCATAATTTATATAGCATTACAATTTTGTATATTAAGTATCTAATTCAACATTTTTATAAAAAGTAAATTTAGAGCTATACAACCATTGTTACCATCTAATTTTGGAGTATTCCAATCATCTCAAGGGGAAATATTTCTCATGTTTGCAGTCATTCTGCATTCCCACCCAAGGCACAGGCAAGCTTCACCCACTTTCCCTTTAGATTTGTTTCCTTAGGTTTTTATAGGAATAAAATTGTAAAATGTAAGATATTTTGTCTCTGGTTCCTTTCTAAGTGCCAGAAAGAAGTGTGTGTGTGTGTGGTGTCTGTACTAGATTAGGACTGTATTTGTTTTGAAATCAGAAGAGACAACTAGGTTGATCTTCTTCTTCTTCTTCTTCTTCTTCTTCTTCTTCTTCTTCTTCTTCTTCTTATTATTATTATTACTATTATTCAGGTAGCATTCCATTGTACAACCCTTTATTGCCTGAAACTTGATATGCAGACTAGTCTGGCACCCAATTCATAAGGCTCTGTGTGCTTCTGCTGGGATCGAAGACATGTGTCACTATGCCCATACAGTTTTCATTTTTATATGAATTAGAGTTTATACTAATTAAAAGAGATAATTATGTGGATAATATAAACCCTTTCCTCTAGCCCTATATAAAAATCAATCTGAATGTTCAAAGAAGAGTTTTGGGCTTTTGCTTTTCTTTCAAAGTATTATGTCATTTCTCCAATTTATTCTTTCAATATGGAGGTACATTATGATCAATATCCATAGAAAATGATTCTGTCTTTAAACACAAAGATAAATGTAGCTACCAATTCTCCTCAAAAAGTCTCCTTATAGTAAATGAGAACTACCTTATTAGAAACCACAACTGGATACAATGCAGAGATGGTCAGATCATGGGGATCACAGCTACTGCATCTATGGCTCAGAGAACATTTCAGAAGAGGAGGTGAAATAATTGTGTTGGGCTAGAATGTCAGGAGGTCTGCTCCTAGGGATGGCTGCAGTAACAGGACCAGAAGAATCACAACATCAATGGACATGTTAATCTAGAAAAGGGAAGATGTCATAAGGTCCCAGCATAGATAAAGATCAATGACTGCTCAGAGAAAGAGATCCCTGGAGTGGTCAGCCTCAAAACAAAGCTTATAAAGCAATAGAAACTAACCTAGCAGGCCATATATAAATATTTGTATACATACAACACACACACACACACACACACACACACACACACACATACCAATAAGGAAAAAGAAGTCATAATCTTCTCTCTTTCTCTTCCTCCAGACCCAATTTCTCAGTTTCATACCTAATGTTGCAAGGGATCATCAGCTGCAGCCTCCCTTGCCTCCTGCTCTCATCTCCTGTGGATCCCACATACCATATCCTTCTAGCCTCACTCCCCACTCCTTTCTGTATCCCAGCAACCAACACCAAACAGACACCCCCCTGCTAAGCCAGAGACTAAGTCACCAGAAAACCAGGTAGGTTGCCCAAACCTTTCCATTTTTGTTTTTCCAACCCAATCCCCCAGGCTCATCCCCAGTTCTGCAGTAGAATACCCCCTGCAGCCTACCTGGTCCCATGCTCCCAGGTCCTATGGATCCCACAGACCTTCTTTTAATATGCCTTTCTTCACTTGTTGCTATTCACAGACAGTAACTTCATCAGACACCGCTTGCTAACCCAGGGCAACAAATAGGCTGAAGGCAGTACTCCTCTTGAGATCAAATCCTTCCAGTCTCATGCCCAGTTGTATAGCAGAGAAGAGGAACAATAAAACAATTGAAGGTGATTAGGGGATACATATTGGAAAGGAAGAAGAAAGAAGACAAAGCATCATTATTTGAGGGTTATATAATAGTATATATAAATGACCCAAGCAATTCTACTAGGGAACTTCTATAGTTGATTAAAAACTTGCAGTGAAGTGGCTGGATAAAGATTGATTTAAAAAGATCACTAACCCTTTAGTATACAAATGACAATCAGACTGAGAAGAAATCAGGGAAACAACTCCTTTCACAATTGTCTTAAATAATATAAAATATCTGGGGGTAACCATAACCAAGCAAGTGAAAGTCTTGTATGATAAAAACTTCAAGGAAGTTTCTTTTGCAGAAAGAAACTGAAGAAGTTGAATAGTTCTCTCATGCTCATGGATTAATAGAATAACATAATAAAAATGTTCATCTTACTGAAAACTATCTAGAGATTCAATGCAATTTCCATAAAAATTCCTACACAGTTTTTTTTTAACAGAACTTAAATGGTCAATTTTCTACTTCATAAAAACCCCCAAAACCCAGGATAGCTGAAACAATCCTGAATAATAAAAGAACTACTGGAGGTATTACCATACCTGACTTCAAGTTGTACTACAGAGCTATAATAAAACAAAACAAAACAATAAAAAATAACAGCAACAATAAAATGTATGATATTGGCATGAAACAATGAAATATAATTGAAGACCCAGACATAGATTCAAACACATATAGAAACCTGGTCTTTGATAAAGAAGTCAGAAATATGCATTGAAGACAAGAAAGCATCTTTAACAAATGGTGCTGGTCAAACTGGATGTCAGCATGTAGCAAAAAGCAAATAGATCTATTTTTGTTACCCTGCACAAAACTCAAGTACAAGTGAGTCAGTTAATAAATGGGACCTCAGGAAACTGAAAAGCATGTGTAATGCAAAGAACACCTTCAATAGGACAAAATGGCAGCTTACAGAATGAAATTTTTTTAACCAATTTTTTTTAACTTCACGTCTGATAGAGGACTAATACTCAAATATATAAAGAACTCAAAAAATTAGATATCAACTCCACCAAATAATCTAATTAAAAAATGTGTTACAGGTTTAAACAGAGTATTTTCAGTAGAGAATATGACATGGCTGAGAAACACTTAAAGAAATGTATGACATCCTTAGTCAATGTGGAAATATAAATTAAAACTACTTTGAAATTTCATCTTGCACCTGACGGAATGGCTAAGATCAATAACACAAATGAGAGTTTGTGCTGGTGAAGATGTTGAGTAAGGGGAACACTCCTCTACTGTTGATGACAGTACAGCCACTGTGAAAACAAGTATGAATTGAATTCCCTCAGAAAGATGGAAATCAATTTACCTCAAAATCCAGGTATATCACTCTTGGGTATATACCCAAAAGATGTTTCATCCTAACACAAAGATGTTCAACTATGTTTATAGTGACTTCATTCATAATAGTCAGAAACTTGAAATAACCTAGATGTCCCTTAACAGAAGAATGGGTAAGGAATTGTGCTACACCTACACATTTGAATATTTCTTAGTTATTTAAAAAATGACATCATAATGACAGTCAAATGGCATAGAGAGTTTTTGGGTCCTCTGGAAGTGGGACTGGAACTTATTCCAGGTGCATAAACTGGCTTCCTGGAGCCCATTCCTTACAGAAGAATATCTTGTTCAGCCTTGATTCTTGGGGGAGTGATTCGGTCCTACCTCAACTGGATATGCCAGACTGCACTGACTTACCCTGGGAATTCTTACCCTTCTGAGAAATGAATGGGGGAGGAATGAGTGGGGGGATGGTGTGGGAGGAAGCTTGGAGAGGACTGCAAAGAGGGGAGGGAGAACAATGGTGGGTATGCTTTTTTTTTTAAAAAAAAATGACATCATGAAATTTGTAGGCAAATCAAGGAAACTAGAAAAAATCATCCTATGTGAGGTAGCCCAGATCCAAAAAGACAAATATGCTTTCTACTCACTTATACATAGATATTAGCCATTCAGCAAATGACAACCAAGTATAATTTATAGACTCAGAGTGATAAGGTAAAGATAAGGGGTCTAGAGAGGGAACACAGGGAATCTCCCTGGAAAAAGAAAATAAAATAGATTTGTAGCTGAACTGGGGGCAGGTAGGGATGGGAGCAGAGGGATCAATTAGGTGGTAGGGGAGATGAGATGGAAGGAAAAAGTGTCTGGATAGATGACAGGAATTTGGGGTTACTTGGGAGATGATGTGGAAACCTAGTGCAGAGGAAACTTCCTGGAATCTATGAAGGTGATCCTGATGATACTCTTAGTAATGGGGGAGTGTAGAGATATATTGCATATTTAGTAAAATATAGTCTGAAATGTCAGAGAACATAGCCACTCACAGAGCCAAGCCACAAAGGTCAGAAGTGCTGACTAGTACATTTAATCCCATCACTTGGGAGGCAGGGATCTGTTTGGATCTCTGTGAGTTCAAGGCCTAACACCCAGGTAGTAGACAGTAGTGGCTCACACCTTTAGTCCTAGCTCTAGGAGAGTTAAACTAGAAAGTAAGATATTTGGGCAGAGGGAGAGAAAAGAAGAGTTCAGCTTCCCCTGTCACTTCCCTTGTCGGCTGAGGATGGAGAAGCTTGCAGTTGGAGTATTCATGGAGACAGGCTTGAGGAGTTGGCTGGGTGAGAATTGGCTGTGGTCTGTTTTCTGTCTCTCTGATATTTCAGCTTTTCCCTAATATGTTGCTCTAGTTTTAATTATAATACTTAATAGAATCTATGTTATAGGGAGTACAGAGTCTCAACTGGATATCTCTTTTAGTCAGGTGAGGCTTCCAATGATAGGACTGGGTCACTTCAATTGAATTGCTAGCAAGAGAGTATCATGGAAATTTCCAAACAACTAAGACTAGTATTAAGACAAAGAGTTTCTCTTCACCAACTGACATTGGGGTCTCATTGCTGAGGACAACATTCACACAACTCCCTATATTTGGACAAATTAAGCTGGTGCCTATATAGAGCCTTCACCTTTATATTTTAATCTTTTTGGTGTGGGAAAGTACCCTTCAGCCTACTAAAAGAGAAATATGAACATCAACCCAGCCACAGAACCTTTGACCTACAATCTATCATGCCTGCAAAATATGCTAGGCAATGGTGGCACATAACCTGTGGGAACAGACAAAGTCTGATTTGACTTAAGGCTCATTCTACAAGCTAGAATCCATTATATGATACTGCTTGGTTAACCAAGAACTAGAGACTAGATAGCCCAGGAAACTAGGGTGAAACCGAACATTACAGGTCTAAAAAACATGCAATAAAATGATTTTAATGACAATTTTCTATACTCATAGATAAGTGCCTTATCTCACAATCATCAGAAAGAATTTTTTTTTCTGGCAGTAGATAAAACAGTGCCAGACACCCCAGACAATATGTGGAGAGTGGTATCCATCAAATCTCTCTCCTCAGAGCTCAAAGAATCTTGAGGAAGAGGAGGTGGAAAGGCTATAAAAGCCAGAGGGGATAGAGGATACCGGAAGAACAAGGTCCTCTGAGTCAACTAATCAAGGTACATATGAGCTCACAGAAATCAAATCAGCATGTACTGGGTCTGCATGGGTCTATATCATGTCCTCCACATATATATTATAGGTATTAGATTATTATTTTTATTGAACTCCTGACTATAATTACAAGTGGCTCTCTGACTCTTGTATCCACTCTTGGGACTCTTTTCCTCCTGTTGGGTTGCCATGTTTAATTTCAATATGATTGTTTTGTTTTATCTTATTGCATTTCACTTTGTCATGATTGGATGCTATCTCTTAGTAGCCTGTTCTTTTCTAATGAGAGACAGAAAGGCAGAGGAGGGGAGATAGGGAGAAACTGGGAGGAGTAGAGGGAGGATAAACTGTAATTAGAGAAAAAAATTTATTTTCAATAAAAGAAAAAACAAAAAGAAGCTATCAAATTGAAAGTTTGGGTGTTTAAAGGATGTGGCTATGAGTGGAGCTGGAAGGAAGAAAGGGGGAGAAAAAGTGATATAATACCATTTTAATTAAAAATAGAAAAATATCAATGTTTTTTAATGAAAGAAAAATCATCTGTAGAAATGACAGCTGTTTGGCTGTTTCAATCTAGAGGTATCTTTCTTTTTCTGGAACATATTTATCAATTTCCCACTGGTTAATTTTAATGCTTCTAGTACTTGTTATACAATGAAGGATTTTCTGAGCAAAAAATAATTTTATTCATTTACATGACCTTCTTCTCATTTGGCCAGAGATGTGTGCTAAAATGAGAAGGGAAGGAATGATGGTAAACCAAGATTGCAGAGGATCAGAACAGTAAAAGTAATTCTTTTTTGCTCTAGCCTTCCTGTTTCTTTTTAATTAAAAAACCAAATGTCTTGTTTTCCTGAAAATGTCCAAATTTTCTAAGTATGAAGTTAAGATGGTTGAAAACAAAGAAAATGAATATTTTGTTTGTTTTGATGCAGGCTTTTGCTAGGAAACTAAAGTAGTCCTGGAATTCACTGTGTGATACAGGCTGGCCTTGAATTCACATTCTTCTTGTGTCAGCATCCCCGTGCACCGACTACAGTATACTTTCAATAGAGACTGTAGCTTCTGTGAGTCAGATACATGTCTCTATATGAAGGCACGTGTTTGCATTTATTGCTGTTGACCTATATGACTTCAAATCTTGTGTGAACTGCTAACTGTAATCTGTTTCAATTTTCCATTTATTTGGGAGGTATTGGTAAATCTTGTTGATAATCTTTCCTTGCTTTAGGTAAAATATTTATATATCAACAGACCTCCACTTTATTCTTTTATTGATCTTACTTTCATAACAACCACATTATTAATTCCCCAAATGACTACTAGACATCTTTTAAGCTTCTGCTTCAATTCTGTCAAACCTCAGCAGCCTGGCTCACTGTATGTTTGAGTAAATGGGATAATGTTTCTCTAACCAAAAGAAAGTACATTTTAAATAAAAATAGTAGATTGAATTATCTTTGAATATAGAGGTAGTTTGAATGCTTACTATTCATCTTTCTAGATGTTCTGATGAATCAGCCTGACTCAATCTTAAGACTAAAATCTATCTTATTACAAAGTCAAAGTAAGTTAATTTCTGTTTTTTATAAAACATGGATTTGACCAGGTCTTAACCCATTTTCTGGAGTTTGACATATTTCACATTCTACAACTAACCTCCACCCTGATAAGATAGTCTGCTAAATATTTGTATTGGTAACCTGCAGTAGGATGATATATTGCTTCCTTGACTGCTGTTCACTGCACAGAGAAGCTTTAGTGACCAAGGTGGACAACAACCCAGGATATGACTTGAAGAATAAATATTTAGGAGGACATTTACTACTTGTTCAGCAAAATAACAATAGCAAGTTATTTCCAAGGGCCTTTGAGCTCTGTAGTTATGGACTTTGGAATTTCTTCCTGTGGAATCATGGAATTTCTTCCTGTGGAACAGGTCTCATAACAGTTGGGCCACTCTTGTAGCCTGTAAGGTCAGTATTTCAGCATGCAGTGTCCAGGAATAAGACCATAGATAAAAAGGATATACTCTTAAATCTTGCACTGGAATTTGGCTGGGAATTATATTGACTTTGTATATTGCCTTTGGTATGATGACCATTTATACTCTGTTAATTCTATTGATCCATTAGCATGGGAAATCTTCCCATCTTCGGCTATATTTTTCAATTGCTTTCTTTAAATACTTGAAATTCTTGCAATACAGGTCTTTCACTTAATTAATTAGAGTTACAAGGTATTTTTTTTTTATTATTTTTGACTATTGTGAAGGAGGTTGTTGCCTTAATTTCTTTCTCAGCCCATTTATTGCTTGTGTATAGGAGGGCAACTGATTTTTTTTAGTTTATTTTGTATACAGCCATTTTACTAATGGTGTTTTTCAGTTGTAGGAATTCCCTGGTAGAGTTTTTTTTGGGTCAATTATGTAGTCTATCATACTGTGAATAATGATTTATTGACTTCTTCCTTTTTTTCCTTTTATTATTATTATTATTATTATTATTATTATTATTATTATTAACAAAGAAGTCACACTTTCTAACCTTGTATATCCTTATTCAAGATCCCTACCCCCTCCCACCACATCAGGTTATTCTTTCTTCTCCATAAATCCCCATCTCTTCTCTGGGCAGGCTGCAGGCAGTCCCATGGTCCTACTGCCCCAATATTGCTTAGTTCAGTCTCCACTCCTGAAAGATGCAGTTTTCTCCCCCCTCCCTCAAGAGTGAGTTGAGTGTTCCTCTAGGGGGAGTGGGATTCAAGGTGTCAGTCCAGGGTGTTTCTGATCCCAAGCTGTTCAGTGGTTGTGGCTTGCAGCTTGGGCATGCTTTGCTTTTATCTTGTTTGCTTGTTTGTTTGTTTAGAGTCCACTAATGAGTGAGTACATCCCCTGCTTATCTTTCTGAGTTTGTGATACCTCACTCAGTAGGATATTCTTCAAATCCATCCATCTGCCGGCAAATTTTAGGATATCATTTTTTTTTTTCTTAATGCTGAGTAGTACTCCATTGTGTAGATGTACCACAGTTTGTTAATCCATTCTTCAGTTGAGGGACATCTAGGTTGTTTCCAGGTTCTTGCTATTACAAATAATGCTGCTATGAACATAGTTGAGCTAATGCCTTTGGAGTGTGACTGTGCATCTTTAGGGTATACACCCAGAAGTGGTATTGCTGGGTTCTTGGGGAGATTGATTCTCAATTTTCTGAGAAACAGCCATACTGCATTCCAAAGTGGCTGAACAAGCTTACACTCCTACCAACAATGGAGAAGTGTTCCCCTTGATCCACATCCTCTCCAGCATAAGCTGTCCTCTGTGTCTTTTATCTTAGCCAATCTAACAGGTGTCAGATGGTATCTCAAAGTTGTTTTGATTTGCATTTCTCTGATGGCTAAAGATGATGAGCACTTTTTTTCAGGTGCCTTTCAGCCATTTGTAATTCTTCTGCTGAGAATTCCCTTTTTAGATCTGAATCCTATTTTTTGATTGGGTTATTCAAGGTTTTGGGCTCTAGATTCTTGATCTCTTTATATATCTTAGAGTTCAGTCCTCTATCACTTGTAGGGTTGATGAAAATCTTTTCCCATTCTGTAGGCTGTCGTTTTGTCCTATTGACAGTGTCCTTGGCTTTACAGAAGCTTCTTAGCTTCAGGAGATCCCACTTATTGTTTGTTGGTCTTAGTGTCTGTGCCACTAGTGTTATATTTAGGAAGTGGTCTCCTGTGCCAATTTGTAGAAGTGTATTTCCCACTTTCTGTTCTATGAATTTTAGAGTGGCTGGGTTTATGTTGAGGTCTTTGATCCACTTGAATTTGAGTTTTGTGCAGAGTGACAGGCTTGGATCTATTTGCATTTTTCTACACACTTCCATCCAGCTATGCCAACACCATTTGTTAAATATATGAGGCCCAAAATATTCAATGGAAAAAAGATAGTATATTTGACTTATTCCTTTTCAATTTGTATTTCCTTGATCTCTTTTAGTTGTCTTATTGCTTTAGCTAAAACTTCAAACACTATATTGTATAACCATGGAGAGAATGGACAGCTTTGTCTTGTCCCTGATTTTAGTGGAATTGCTTTAAGTTTCTCTTTGTTTAATTTGATGTTGGCTGTTGGCTTGCTGTATATTTCAGACTGGCAAAAATGTCAACAGAATGATTCCCAATGATATTCTTCTATATCCATAGATCTTTGCTTAGCCTGATTGTCAGAGAGGCTTTACCCAGCAATTGATGGAAACAGATGCAGAGACCTATAGCCAAACATTAGGTGGTGGACCTCAGGAAATCGTGTGAAAGAGGAGAAAAAAGGATTGTGGAAGTCAGAGGGGCCTAGGATACCAAGGGAAAACACAGAGTCAAGTGACCTGGATCACCCAGACTGAATTACCAATGAGAAAACTTGCATGGACTGACCTGGGCCTTCTCTGCACACGTATTGCAGTTGTGTGGCTTGGTCTTCTAGCAGGGCTTCTAACAAGAGTTGTTTCTGACACTGTTGTATGCTCTTGAAACCCTTTCCTCTTACTGAGTTTCCCTAAACAGCCTTAATAAGAGAGGAGGCATCTAGTCTTGCTGAAACTTGATATGACATGGCTGGCTGATATACATGGAAGGCCTGTATTTTTATGAAAGGACTGAATGGTGGGTGAGGCGTGGACATTGTGGAAGGGACTGGGAGAAGAGGAGGAAGTGAGGGGAGCATGTAACTGGGTTGGGAGAATTAATTAATTAATAAAAAATTTGCTTACATGTCAAACATTTGATTAAGTACTTAAAGAGGCCATTATGGGCCAAACTGATGATATGCAGTGGCCAAATTTATCCCAGCTCATCTGTCACAATACTAAATCCTCAAATCTTGGAAGTATTGTCAATTAAAATATTATAGACAATAAAGCTGAAATTTTATGTTAAAAAATCTGTCTAACACTTTTGAATTTTGATCATTACTCCATTTTGGATCTTTTTACTTTAAGTATTTGATAAAGTCTAGAAGATATTTTTTCTTTTATACTTCTAAATGCTTCCCAGAATGAATAAACAGAATTTTTAGAGAAGTAGAGAAATGGCCTAGAAAAATGGCACAGCAGTTTGTGCCTGGCAGATTTTCTACATAATACAAAATGACAGTCACCTGTAAGGGCAAGAAAGCTGTATTGGCAGACTCCACAGGCTCGTCAAAACCCACAGAGTCTATCACCTCTTGGCTAATGATATCAGGAGTAAGTGCAGATGTTACATGTGGCCATTTACTGTTCAGATGAACACAGCTAAATATTTGTTTCTATGTGCTTTTTTCTCCCCATGGAATGCAGTTCCAAACCCTTGAAACTGTCAGCTCTGTACAAGTATTGGAGAGACCTGTTGTACTAGATTTCTGACCCTGTATGGGCCAGAGGTCTGACCTTGCCCACAACAGCTTTTATCCTCCAAAGAGATGTCTCAGATGCTTATATTAATTTCATACTGTTTGGCTTATGTCTCAGGCACATTACTAGCTAGCACTTTCATCTTAATTTAACCCACTTCCATTAATCTACCTGGCCATGTGGCTGTGGCCCATAGCCCATACCTGTGTTCCTACATGCTGGCTGAAGACTTTCTGACTCCGCCTTCCTTCTATCTGTCTCTACTCTGGTTCCTTACCCACTTCTATGGGACCTGACACAGGCCAAAACAATTCTTTATTTACAGAATCACATACTGAGAACAGTCCCACCACAGAGACCATTTTTTTTTTCCTGTTAGGAACTTCTACATCTTCAAAAACTAAGATTTAATTGTAAGCTCTGATCATTCATACCTTAAAGCATCAAATGTTCACCATGAGAATATTTTAAGGCCAAATATTATCTTGTTAACATAGAGCTTCAGTAGAAACTCCATAGAAGACAGTTTTGTAAGCATCTACTGATCACTAATACTTCAATTTGTCTATAAGATACACCCATGAGTTTATTGGATGTAACTCATTTGATATTGTTTATCAGATTAGAGGACAAGATTTGGGATTAGTATGATTTCTTAACTGTGACAATAAATAGTTAAAATGCCTCTTTGCCTCCACCATGACAAACTAACCACTTTTATGGGAACTTCCAGTTTATAATAATAAGGATATGTCAGGACTGAGGAGAAGGCATACTACCACACTTTCAAGATACATGAAGTTTGGTGTGGTAGGTGGTGGAAGTGGAGAAACATCCTGGCTGTGGAACCCATTCATTTCTATCACTGGTGTCTGAATCCCCATAGGGCCTCCATAGAAGTTATATCTGTTATGGTACATCCATATCTGATGGGAAGGGCAGAAGTCATGAAGCCAGAACAGCTGCTTGACAAAGACCCAGCAAAGCTGATCTATTTGATGCCTGCCATGCCACTTTTGGCTTTGATCTTCACCTGTTGTGTACTTGGGGTACCGTTAATATTTGTACAATTTGGGAATGTTGGGTTGATAGAAAATTTATGAATCATTTATGCCTTCTTTCAAGATTGCTTCTAAGCTTCCATAGGAAAGTCCTAAACATACTACCCCTCATGCTTTTAGAGAGATGTCTTATCTACTTGAAGATCTTTCTTGTACCTTGTAGGCTATGACACATATAAAGAAACCAGAGGTTTCTTTGTGAGGCCATGAGATATTCTTTTTTTTTTTTCTTCTTTATTTTGTATTTATCAAAAAAAAACAGTAAAAAGAATTAAAAAAAATGCCAAAGAGTTAACAATAACTATACAGAGGATAATAATCATAAGCATGGCTTATCAAGGGTGGAAATGCAAATAAGATTACTACACATATATTTTCTTTGTGTTCAGCTTTCCCTCTGAATTTTTTTTCCATCCCTGTATATCCTTATTGAAGGTCTCTTCCCCCTCCCACCACATCTGATCATTTTT
>PVIH01027197.1:0-17384 GCA_004025045.1 Sigmodon hispidus | reverse complement strand
ATGATATTCTAAAATTCACAGGCAAATGGATGGATTTGGAGAATATCCTCCTGAGCGAAGTCTCACAAACTCAGAGAGATAAGCAGGGGATGTACTCACTCACTTGTGGTCTCTAAACAAACAAACAAGAAAAAAAGTCAAACATGCCCAAGCGGCAAACCACAACCACGGAACAGCTTGGGATCAGAAACACCCTGGATTGACCCTTTGGATCCCACTCCACCTAGAGGAACACCTGACTCACTCTTGAGGGAGGGGGGACAGAACTGGATTTGGCCAGAAGTGGAGACTGATCTAAGCATTACTGGGTCAGTGGGACCATGGGACTGTCTGCTCCCTGCCCAGGGAGGGGATGGGGAGTTGCAGAGGAAAAAAATGACCAGATGTGTTGGGAGGGGTAAGAGACCTTGAATAAGGATATACAGGGATGAAAAAAAAAATTCAGAGGGAAAGATGAACACAAAGAAAATATAGGTGTAGCAATCTTATTTGTATTTCTTCCCTTCATAAGCCATGCCTATCATTCTTATCCTCTGTATAGTTATTGTTAACTCTTCCACATTTTAAATTCTTTTTACTGTGTTTTTTTTTGATAAATACAAAATAAAGAAGGAAGAAAAAAAACAAAAAAGAAAAACAAAAAAAAAAAAGAAAAAGACAAAAAAAAGAAAGCTGTCCTTTTCTCTAGGTTTTCCGTTTTTGTGGAGAACAGATTTTCAAAGTATGACCTGATAATTCTCTGGATTTCCTGGGGATCTGTTGTTATGTCCCCCTTATCATTTCTGATTTTGTTGATTTGGATTCTCTCCCTCTGCTTTTTGGTTAGTTTGGATAAGGGTTTATCTATCCTGTTGACTTTCTCAAAGAATCAATTCTTTGATTCATTGATTTCTTGTATTTTTTTTTGTTTCAATTGGATTGATTTCAGCTCTAAGTTTGATTATTTCCTGTCGTCTACTACTTCTAGGTGTGTTTGCTTCTAATTGTTCTAAGGTTTTCAGCTGTGCTGTTAGTTCTCTATGTGGGATTTCTCTAGATTTTTCATATAAGCATCTAGTGCTATGAATTTTCCTCTCAAGACTGCCTTCATTGTGTACCACAAGTTTGGGTACATTGTGGATTCATTTTTGTTAAATTCTAGGAAGTCTTTGATTACTTTCTTAATTTATTCCTTGACCCAGAGGTGATTCAGCTGAGTGATGTTTAGTTTCCATGGTAGGCTTTCTTTGATTTTTGATGTTGTTAAACTCTAACTTTAGGCCATTGTGGTCTGATATGATACGAGGGACGATTTCTACTTTTTTGTATCTATTGATATTTGCTTTATGGCCAATTATGTGCTCAATTTTCAAGAAAGTTCCATGTGGTGCTGAGAAATATGTATATTCTTTTGAGTTTGGGTGGAAGTTTCTATAAATATCTATTAAATACATTTGCATTATAACCTGTTAGACTCCTTATTTCTCTGTTAAGTCTCTGTCTGATTGAACTATCCAAGGATGAAAGTGGAGTATTGAAGTCTCCCATTATTAGCTTGTGAGAATTGATGTGGGATTTGAGCTTTAGTAGTGTTTTTGTTTGTTTGTTTGTTTGTTTGTTTGTTTACATAGATAGATGCCTTTATATTAGGGGCATAAATATTCAGGATTGAAATCTAATCTTGATCAATTTTTTCTGTGAAGAATGAGTAATGTCCATCCTGGTCTTTTTTTAATTGATTTTAGTTTGAAGTCTACTTTATTAGATATTAGGATGGAAACACCAGCTTTTTTCTTAGGGCCATTTGATTGATAAATCTTTTCCCAACCCTTTACTCTGAGCTTGTGTCTGTCTCTAAGGTTGAGATATGTTTCTTGTATGCAGCAGAATGATGGCTTCAGTTTTTGTATACATTATGTTAGTGTGTGTCTTTTTATAGGTGAATTGAGTCCATTGATATTAAGGGATATTAGTGACCACTGATTGATATTGCCTGTTATTTTTCGTGGGAGCTTGTATGTTTTTCCTTTCTTTTGGCTTTTCTTCTGTGGGATTATTGATTGTTTGTGGTTTCATAGGTGTATCTGGGATCCTTATGTTGAAGTTTCCCTCTAATGCTTTCTGAAGGGCCAGATTTGTAGATAGGTATTGTTAAAGTCTTAATTGTCATAAAAAATCTTGTTTACTCCATCTATGGTGATTGATAGTTTTGGTGGATATAGAAGTCTGGATTGGGAGCCATGTTTTTTTAATGTCTGTATAACGACTAACCAGGATCTTCTTTCTTTCATTATTTCCATTGAATAGTTAGGTGTTATTCTGATGAGTCTACCTTTATAGGTGAGTTGGCCCTTTTCTTTTGCAGCTCTTAAAATTTTTTCTTTGTTTTGTATGTTTTGTGGCTTGATTATTATTTGGCCAGAGGACTTTTTGGGGTGATCAAATCTATTTGGTGTCCTGTAAGCTTCTTGTATCTTTATAGGCATTTCCTTCTTTAGGTTGGGAAAGTTTTCTTCTATGATTTCATTGAATACATTATCTGTGCCGTTGAGCTGGTGTTCTTTTCCTTCTATTGCTATTATTCTCAGGTTAGGTCTTTTCATGGTGTCCCAAATTTCCTGAACATTTTGTCTCATGGCTTTTTTGGTTTTAGTATTTTCTTGACTGATGTATATATTTCTGCTATTGAGTCTTCCATTCCAGAGATTCTCTCTTTCATCTCTTGGATTCTGTTGGTTGTGCTTGTATCTATGGTTAGAGCTCTTTTCTTCAGATTTTCTGTTTCCACCTCTGCCTCATTTTGTGCTTTTTTTATTGCTTCTATTTTAATTTTTAGTCCTTGGAATGTTTCTTTCTTTTTTGTGTTTTCTTGGTTTTCTTTCAAGGATTTGTTCATCTCTTCCAATTTTTTGTTTGTATTGTCTTCTTTTCTTTAAGGGAATTTTTTTATATCCTCATTTAAGACTTCTGTAATCTTCATAAAGTTGTTTTTGCCATTGTTTCCTCTTCATTGCTCTGTTCAGGTCTTGGTGTTGTAGAACCACCAGTTTCTTCTGGTGTTGCCTTGTTGTTCTTTATATTGTTATATGTATTCTTGTACTGGCCTTTGCCTATGGCTTCAGTAGTTCACACTTAGTCAGTTCCTAGTCAGTTGTGGCTAGGGAGCTTGAATGTCTCCTGTTTGCTCTGTGCAAGGGGTCTGCTGATTTCTGACTCGCTTTGGACATGGATCTGAGTTTCAAAGGTGTCAGTTCCTCTCTGATGATGTAGTTCACCCTGGAGGTGGGCTCCAGCCCTGCAAGGTCCCTTCTTTTAGAGGTTACTGGAGGAGGCCCCTCACAGCTAAAGCCTAGGGCCTGTCTGCTATCAAGAGTCTGAGCTCATACTCTTGGTTGTGACCCTAGCCCTGGAGAGGGATTCTCTGGATGGGTGTCCCAGGAGCTGGAATCTGCTTACCTCTGATTCCACTCTGGACATGGGTATGTGTTTCAAATGTGTCAGTCTCCTAACATTTTTATTCAACTAAATTTTCCTTCTCTGTTTTTTTTAAAAAAAGAAATATCTATTTAAAATTTAAGGACTTAGAATTGTTAAGCTACAATAATTTTGAATATCTGACCCCATGATATAGTAAATAAAATTATGTATGATATTTTTTCTAGCCACATTTGGAAGAGATGGGACAGAGATATCTGCCTTTCTCAGGCCAGTCTTATTCACTGTAATTCACCTCCAAAGTAGATTTTTATGCAAATTAAAACAGAAATCTCCAAGGTTAGCCTTCCATTCTCTATTTAGACAAGCAGCAAAAGTAGTTTTCTAAACTAAAGCAAACTTTAGAGCCCTTTCTAATAAGCCAGACACTGCAATAACAGAACATGTAGCCCTCAGAGGATCTCTGCAAAAAAAGCACTTAGAAATAAACAAAGCCCTGTGTGAATGTAAATTGCTGGGAAATATAACTCTCCTGAGCCATTCCTCTGTTTTGGCTTCTAGTTTATTTGACAGCCTTCTCATCATTTCACTGTCTATTTAAAGGTTACCCAGAGAGGTTCACCCTACCCTTGTCTAGAATGAGATACCTTTTAATTCAGCTCCATTCTGTACCTTGTTTGGGTCACTCCTCTATAATTTATCATTCATTACCATTTCTAGCCAGGTTTCTCCAACATTGGCAAATCTTCTCAACTCCATCTTAGATCTGGAAAAGATGCCTGGAGCGCTGCATCTTACTATGGATTTTTGTTGGCTAGTTTAATATGTCTCTTGGAGCACTGGAAAGGGAGATGTTTCCTTAATTAAAAGGATCCTGGCTTCCTGATCTTATTTTATTTGCCAATAAACATTGAAGAACAATGTATATGGTACTCTACATTGGTAGAATAACAAGTAACAAGAGTCATTCTGTCATACAATTTGTATTCTTATACAGAGAGTATTGTGACTGTGTCACAAAACCTCCAACTAAACCACAGAGACAACTTCCTGATGCAAAAGCAAAGGTTTCTTGATTAGAGCCCAGATAAGGGCTTCTCCCCCACACTCTCCAAATGATCAAAGGAGAGTCCTGATTACAAATGGCTTATATAGAAAAAAAAAAAAAAAAAAAAAAAAAAAAAAAAAAAAAAAAAAAAAAAAAAAAAAAAAAAAAAAAAAAAAAAAAAAAAAAAAAAAAAAAAAAAAAAAAAAAAAAAAAAAAAAAAAAAAAAAAACTCAAGCAGGAAACTGTATGTCTTGATGTTCTGGATTGGGTAAAGATAAAGTGAGGAAACTATTGTTCAGGTTGTATTGCTAATGCTTATAGAATGCTGGCAGAATTTATGGTAAAATATGGGATGTTCACAGAGACATCTGACTCTTGTTAAATTTTACTACTATCCTTCCTGTTTGACTGTTTCTGGGATGGTTGCTCTGAATTCTGCTGTCACAGCACATTTTGGGGACTTGTGGTCAGCTCCCAGTCACCACGGAGGCCTTTTCTCATGGTGTTGGTTCTACTCTTTTAAGGACAGGCAAGAAATGAAAGTGATAAGTAAGCACAGAATAGCCACAGATCTCGAAAAAGTGCTGACATCCACTTTAAATAGTACGAGTTATTATCTTGCTTGTTTTACCTTTTGATCTGCTATCTAAATAACTGTTTTACATAGCCCTATGTGTTAACTCTCCTATCAGTCTATTAGTCTATGAAGAGATACCATTACCACGGTAAGTCTTCTTTTTAGGGATGAGAGTAAAGCAGGGTTTCTCAGCACAGTGAATCTTATACAATGGAAAACATTTAGTAGGAGGCTTGCTTACAGTTTCAGAGACTTGGTCCATTATTGTAAATGTCAGAATCATAGCAACAGACAAGACCGACATAGTTCTAGAGAAGAAGTTGAGAGTCAAATCTTCATCTTTATGCAGAGATGTGGGGGGCTGGGGCTTGCACAGAATTTTTGAAACCTCAGAGCCCACCCCCAGTGACACACTTCCTCCAAGAAGGGCACACTTAACTCCAACAGAACCAAATCTCCTAAATAATGTATATTCTTCTCAAATACCCTTCTCAAATAGTAATGTTCCCTCATGACTAGGTATTCAAATATGAGCCTATGAGGCTGTCTTAGTTAGGATTTCTACGCTGAGACACCATGACCATGACAACTCTTATAAAAGAAAACATTTAGCTGGGGCTGCCTTACAGATCAAAGGTTTAGTACACTATCATGATAGCATGTAGACAGTCATGGTACTGAAGAAGGACCTACATCATGATCTATATCTTGATCCATAGGCAACAGGAAGTAAACACAGTTCAACACCAGGTGTAGCTTGCTCATAGGAGACCTCAGAGCCCACGCTCACAGTGAAACATTTGCTCCAACGGCATGGACCACATGACAACATCCTCTGCCTGGCAAAGTTCCTGCATTTCCACACCTCGGATCACAATTCTTTACCACCTTTCTACTTTCATCTGTATTAATTCTGCCTTTCCCTTTGGAAATTTTTGTGCAGGTTTCAGTGAAGGATAAAGATGTGTACAATGTCTATTTTTTTAAGGTAGAGAAAAGATGTTTTTATTTTCCTTCTTTAAGCTAAATGTGTTGCACGGGAACTCTGCTTTCGGCTTTATTTTCCTTCTTTGCGTATTAACTCTTAGACAAATATTTGACTTTTGAGTTTCAGCATTTTTATCTATCAAAGGCAAAGTATTGGGATGATCATCTGAGTACTCTAATGATCTTTATTTACTCTATATAAAATAAAAAAGCAGAAACATGCTGTTCAGATTGAAATGGTGGGTTGCTAGTAAAATTCTGAAGTCTGAGTTTCTAATTAGTATGTTGGTAGATATCCGCAGACCACACTCTTGCCTATAGTAAAAGGTTTCTGGCCCACACTTTCAGGCCTAGCCCAGAGGTTTGACTGGCAGTCCAGCAGTCCAGCAGTCTGGCAGAAACACACAGACACCTGTATTATTTACATTCTGCTTGCTGATTGAGCTGGGGCCCAGGTATATAGCTTGCTAACTCTTTACTCTTAAACTAACCCATAATTCCTACACTGTTCAGGCATATGGCTCAGTATCTTCTCTCAGAGCAGCATTTCAGCTTTTTTTTTTTTTTTTTTTTTTTTTTTTTTTTTTTTTTTTTTTTTTTTTTTTTTTTTTTTTTTTTTTTTTTTTTTTTTTTTTTTTCCTGTTTCTGCTGAAAACCCATCCAGCTCTTTCTGGCATCTCTAATCTGTTCCTCCTATTCCCAGAGTTATTTTAGTTTGGTAACTCTGCCCACACTTCCTGTCTGCCTTTAGCCAATCAGTGTTTTTTATTAAACCAGTAGGTAGGACAATTATTTACAGTGGAACAGAACGCAATCCCACTACACTTGCCTGCCATTGAACATTTACTGAGTTCTTTCTTTCTTGAAACATCAGTTTTTAAAGATTATGCTACAGCTATAAGTAATGAATGGCCAAGATCAAAACAACTAAAAGCAAATGCTGCTGAGGTATAAAGGAAGAAGTCTCATTCACTATTGGTGGGAATGCAAGTTGATACAGCCACTCTGAGAATCAGTGTGGAGAACTACCAAAAAGCTAAAAATAAATCCACAATGGTCCATCTATAGCACTGCTCAGCATATGCCCAAAAGACTCAACATCATTAACCATAGACATTTGTTTGGCCATTGCCACCCTAGGTACAATAGCTAGGAAATGGAAACAACCGAAATGTGCTTCAAAGATGAATAGACATGAAAAAGTGGCATATATGGAATAATATTGAGCTGAAAAGAAAAATAAAATTTGTTTACTTTTGATTTACTTCAGATCTTTTCTAAAAGGTAGCTTCTGGGGCTCAAACTCAGGTCTGCAGAGCAAGCACTTCACTGAAGGAGCCATTCCCCTGCCTAAAATACATTTTTGTCTCTTGATCTAACTTTAGTTACTGGGGGAACTGTTGCTATGTGACCACCTTCCCTTTGATAAAATGTAAAAGTCTACTGAAATACAATGATAATTCTTTGGTGTACAGAAATATGCAATGTCTCCTTAAACAAAATAATTCTTTGAAAAAAATACCCACCACCATGGAACTTATTAATCTTACCAATCAAAAGTAAGACCATGTTCACAACTTAAAGTCAAATTTGAAGCAAGTTTTAATTAAATACTGACCAGGGCCATGGGCTCTAGTCAGGTCCATATCCAGATTCTCAGGAAATTGCTCAGAAATATAGTTTGTAGCTACTTAAGAAGGAAAACCCATAATTCATTGTATTTTTTAAAATCAGGTCTAATCAGGGGTAAGCATACCTCCAGCCTGTGAACCTCCCACCTATATGTAGTCAAGCACATTCAGTACAGATGAGTCAAATAAACCTGTTTTGGGCAGTAAAAACAAGTGTCTTATAATCTCCCATAAACAATAGCCTCCTATGTATCCTTGAGCAAGAAGTTTGCAGATCAGAGGCATTTTTATTTCATGGATCTTTCAGGCATAGTAATTAAAACATTTCAATTTAACTTTGGTTCTCATACTATATAGCATGATATCTCTGCCTTCTCATACTCAAGCTACTCTAAAATTTAGATAGGCAACATATGCTTGATAAATAAAGTATATTTAATAAAATTCGTTTGGTAAAGAAGGTAAATTTGATAATCAAGATTTATAAATTTCTAAGGTCTACTCAGGTTCACAAAAACACTTGCTCAGCATCATCTTTGCTCACTTTAAGCTTTAGCTATTTGAATAAATTAGGCCATACAAAGAACTGCAATATTCTATAATGGAGTGTCTGGTCCCCAAAGAAAGTCCTTTTCTTTTTTTTTTTTTTTTTTTTTTTTAAACTTTATTTATTTGCCTTGGTGTTTTGCCTGGAACTGGAACTACAGACAGTTGTTAGCTGCCATGTGGATGCTGGGAGTCGAACCCGGGTCCTCTGGAAGAGCAGATGGTGCTCTTAACCACTGAGCCATCTCTCCAGCCCCAGAAAGTCCTTTTCCCAAGGTCAGATATTTAGACAAAAGCCCCCATTTCCTCCGGTTCTTGAAGAAAGTTCCTGTTTGCTACAAAGAGAGTCATTCTTCTTATCTCTGGCAAGAGGAACTTGTGGCCTTTCCATTAATGACTGTTGTACCTATGTAGTAAGAAGTTTCTGACCTAAGTTATCAGTCCCAAATAAACCACCCATAGCTGCTTAGCCTCAAATGATCACACAAAGATTTATATTAATTACATGGTGGTTGGCCTATGGCTCAGGCATATTACTTGCTAGCTCTTACAACTTAATTCAACCCATTACTCTTATTTTGTGGCTTGGTACCTTTTCTCAAAGCAGCATTCTGGTCTTCTTTCCTCTGCATTTGCTGGTGTCTCTGTTCTGCTCTTCCTTTTCTTAGCCCCACCCATACTTCCTGTCTGCCTTCTGGCCAATCAGAGTTTTATTAAACCAGTAGGAGCAACAAATATTTACATTGTACCAAAGCATAATCCAACAGCATACCTATTAACTTGTTAAGGTCGGTGATAGCTCTCTCAATCCCTGCTCACAAACCCCATCCCAGCTCATAAGCTTTCTTTCTCCTATTGTCATTTAATCCTTTGTGCAATTATAAAATATAAAAGGTGTAACTTTTTTCAATGAAGCAGCAGCCATCCTAATAATCCTTACATAGTGTCAGTCTCCTTCCTTTGCCAACTCATAATTATTCTTTGAAACTAAACCCCACTGGAATTGGACTTAGCATTCCAACACAGCCACACCTACTCCAACAAAGCCATACCTGCTAATAGTGTACTCCTTTTGATGGCTAGTATTTCATTTTCTTCATCTTTTAAAATAAGATTAAACTAGACATTAAAATTATTTACAGCATTGTAAATATAATAGAAACACTGTAAAAGGGCTTTTTGTTACTATGGGCCTAGAAAGCAGACTGAATGTCCCTCATTGTGTGACCCACTGAGACTCTAAGAACCACTTTCTACATATAGCATGGTGCACATGTAGACCCTCCAAATTTCTATTTCATAATGTCTTCCAACCCTGATTACCCCTAATAATCAACCAGGCCAAATTCTTATTGATCATATTCCTACAAATTTTATCTTTTTCTTGGTTGCTAAACATTGACACATATTTAGTCTGAGGCATGATAGAGCCACTGCTGAGCACTGGACTCTGTAAGAAAAGAATACCTCTCCAATTGCATTCTCTTTGACCCCATTTTTCTATTCTAGTTCTTTTCACAATTTACTCCTCCATAAAAGTGAAAGGCCTCTGCAGGTCTTTTGTTCAGGCCCTGCCCTACAGCAATAGTCTTCTTTATTGCAATAATCCCCTTCTGTAGGGCTATTTCAACTCACAATGACTTTTAGATAATGCCTCTTATCTTCTGGTTGCTTTTCCTTTGATAAGAACTTAAGTCAAACTAAACTAAGACTACTCAAAGTAGTTTTAAGTTAAAAACTAACTAACAGCCTGACATCTAAAAAAAAAATGGCCTTGCTCTTCTTTTTTCTGACTGGAACCACGGAGGCTGTGCTGGAGAAGAAAAAGAAGGCTCCTGCAAATGACAAGGAGAAGAAAAAGAAGGTTCCTTCTGTGCCAGAAACCCTTAAGAAAAAGCGAAGGAATTTCGCAGAGTTGAAGGTGAAGCGCCTTCGGAAGAAGATAGCCCTGAAGACACTTTGAAAGGCAAGGAGGAAGCTTATCTATGAAAAGGCGAAGCATTACCACAAGGAATACAGGCAGATGTACCGGACTGAGATTCGGATGGCTAGGATGGCAAGGAAGGCTGGAAACTTCTACGTGCCTGCAGAGCCAAAGTTGGCATTTGTCATCAGGATCCGAGGTATCAATGGTGTAAGTCCAAAGGTCCGTAAGGTATTGCATCTTCTCTGTCTTTGTCAGATCTTCAATGGCACCTTTGTCAAGCTCAACAAGGCTTCAATTAACATGCTGAGGATTGTGGAACCATACATTGCATGGGGGTATCCCAACCTGAAGTCAGTAAATGAGCTCATCTACAAATGAGGCTATGGCAAAATCAATAAGAAGAGAATTGCCTTGACAGATAATTCCTTGATTGCTCGTTCTCTGGGTAAATATGGCATCATCTGCATGGAAGATCTAATTCATGAGATCTATACAGTTGGAAAACGCTTCAAGGAAGCCAATAACTTCCTGTGGCCCTTCAAATTATCCTCTCCTCGAGGTGGAATGAAGAAAAAGATAACTTATTTTGTGGAAGGTGGAGATGCTGGCAACAGGGAAGACCAGATAAATAGGCTTATTAGACGGATGAACTAAGGTGCTGCCCATGGTATTTTTGTAATCTGGTCAGTTAATAAACAGTCACAGCTTGACAAAAAAAAATGGCCTGAAATATTTTTAGAAGTTATGATTTGTATCTAAAATGTTTCCCATAGGTTCATTAATAGTTGTTCTCTAGTTGACAGAACTATTGTGGGGGTGTTGAAAAATGTTAGATAGAACGTAGCTGGAAGAAGTTGATCACTGAGGGGCAGGTCTTTGGAATATATTATCCTGGAACAGATACTGTCTGGCTCTCTGATCCCTGAATACCTATCCTTCATCATATACTACCACCATCATAATTTTCTGTCCAATCACAAAGATTCAAACAACTATATATTAAATCTTTTGAAACTGTGAACAAAAATAAATCTTCCATTAAGATGTTGACAAAAGTCAGATATCATGTTACCAAGAAACAAAGCATGACTACTACCAGAGTCTCTTGAAGAAGCATTGTACCAACCTATTCATCTAACCAACATTATGGAAAAGTAACTCCAACACCCGTCTTTTTGTGCTTTGAATATATAAAGTCCCTTCCCACTCATGTGTTTCTTCAGCTGCTGTTTTGCAAAGTTGTGGCACATTTCAGATATATAGCCTTAGTAAGCAGGAGTAGGTTGCCAGAAGGGACCTTTCTCATGGTCTCTGAAAATACCAGGACTGGCAGAATAATGATTCACATGAGGCATAAGGGAAATCAGTTTCAGCATAACTCAGTAGCCAGTGTTGGATCAAACTTCTAGAGTCTGACAGTAGGTCATCTAGTTTAGGCACATATAAATACAGCACAATTTGGGGGCGGGGGAAAGGTTTCCTGGTGTAACACAGTTCTCTGTGCATGGGAGGCATAATTACATCAAACTCTTCTCAAAACATATGTCATTTCTTCCATGAAGATGGGTTCTAAGATATACTAATGTGTTATCTTAAGGTCCTAGGGAGGATTTGGTATGGTATCATTTATACTGGCAGCACAGAGGTCATTTGGACTATTAGTCACCTCTGGTCCTGATTATGGAATCTTGGGATAATCCTTTGCCATGAATATAATGCAATGTGTCATGCTCAGATTGAAAGGACGCCCAAAAGATCACCAAGGAGACCTGTATGCAGAAGCAATGGGCTTTTCTTCAAGCTTAAGCTTGGTCTCTCTGTCTGTGTGATGTAACAGTGAGAACAAAGTATCCAACCCTGGTAGAGTAGAGGTTGAGGTAAGGGGATTTCCATTGTAGTGGGATTATGTTATGTTGCTACTGTTTCTTGTCATTGAAAATATTTGTGCTGTCTATGCATTTTATAAAAGCTGCCTGGCTAAAGGCAGACAGGAAGTGTGGACAGGGCTACTAGGCTAAGAAAATTCGAGAACATCTCAGAGCAGAGACAGAAGACACAGAGCCACCAGAGAGACAATGCAGAGGAAAGAAGTTGAAATGAGAAAAGGTACCGAGCCTCACAACTGAATACGACAGCTTAAGTTTAGATAAAGGAATTAGCAAGTTATATGCTTGGATTCTAGGTCAATCAGCATAAAAATAATATAAGCCTGTGTGTGTTTATTTGAGGTAAGTGGGGCTGAGAGTGGGACCAAACCTCTGGTCCAGGCCTGGAAATTCTGGCCAGAAACATAAATGTCACTCCATGATTCAGGACCTTGACTGGCTGATATTTTTCTAGGGGTGTCTTAGAGATCAAGGGGAATAGATGTGTGCTGGGATTAAAGACCGATGGTTGAGATATTTTGAGTATCAAGTACTTCCCTTTGATGCAGGCCCCTCCTTGGGTAATGTGTGCTTATAGGCTTTTCCTGGAACTACCAGGTGCTGCCAGTAAGAGACTCAAGCCTACTGCCTGACTGAATTTTATTAAGCCTGTCATGGCTGCTGTGTAGCCAAGCTGTTCTGGACCCCCCACAAAGATCACCTAGACTATTAACCACTCTGGTCCAGCTTGTAGGACTGTAGCATGGTATGGCCTTATAGAAAATGCAACAATTACCTAGCTATTAGCCACCCCCATTCCTGGACTTTTAGGCAGAAAATAGATATTAAATATTTTCCTTTGAAAAAACAACCCTGCATGCTTAACATTTCTGGTTTCTCTAGTGCTATCTGTGAGCACAAGAACCTCTGTGCCCTCAACAGACCTTGAATATAGGTATTGAATATTGACTTTGGTATATAGGTAGTGCTATATACCTACACTTCTTGCCTGAGTTCTCTGCTTCCTGATCAACCTCCAGAATGTGACCAAATGACTGATATTTTCTTAGATATAGTCTAAGCTACTTATGTCATCATTCTTTCTCTGCTATGGTAGACTAAAGTAATCTAAAACTGTGAGCCAAAATAAATCCCTTCTCCTTTAACTTGCTCCTAGCAGATATTTTATTTTATACTTATTATATTTATAAGTATGTTAAAAATGACATCTTTTTCCTGCCATAAAGAGACACTATGACCACAACAACTCTTCTCAAGAAAAACATTTAATTGATGTGGTAGGTTATAGTTCAGAGACTCAGTCCATTTTCATTACGGCAGGGAACATGGCATCATGAAGGCAGACATAGTGCTGGCTACATCTTAATCAGAAGGCAACAGGATGTGAATTCAGATACTGGATAGAATCTTGAGCATAGGAAACATCCAGACCCATCCCCATAGTAACACACTTCCTTCAACAAGGCCATACCTACTCTAAGAAAGCCATAGTAGGAAGTGGAAACACCATTCCCTATGAGCTTACGGGGGTCAATTATATTCAAACTACCATACTTCCAAAATCAAGACTTTGGGTAGTCCTCAAATGACTATGTTAGCAGTGATCAGGATCTGGTCTAGATGTTGTCAGATTTGTAGTCTCTTCTGCAAAGATTTGAAATGATGGCTCACATAAATTTGTAAAAGCATCAGGGAAAATTTACTCAAAGCAAAGCAATAGAAAGTTCAGGTTACAATGCTAGAGAGCAATGACCACATGAATAGTGATACCCAGCAGCCCCAGGTTGTTTTCTCAGATCTCTTTTGTAGGTACTACAGCAAAGAGAGATTGGTTACTACAAGATGTACAATGGGTACTTCTCCAATTTGATTCATAAATTAGGTCGCATAATTATTTATCTGCTATGCATGTTTTTCCCATAATGCATCTGATTTAATCATATATAAGCCCAATATGTGGGCTTAAATAGGCATAAAGCAGTAAGTAGAAGACTTTTCATAAAAGTATATTTAAGACACAGCTTTGCCTTATTGTCATGCACCCAAAACCAGTTCAGTCTAGACTGGGCTTTCTATTCTATCTGGATATAACAAATACGATTGAATAGAATTTGTCTAAGTTTGGTTGTTATTAAAGGAGAGAAACACATTATTTAGAAAGAAGTGTGCAAGTAACATAGATGGGATCTTATGTTGCTGATAGTTTACTAGATACATTGTACAAGGAATAGTGTATGTGTGTGTACACAGTTCTGTAGGTAAATACATTATTACTAGAGAAGGGGTGTGCACATAGCCCAAGCCAAGAGTAATCCTAGGTTACTAGCTGGTCCCTATGTTTACCACCAACAACTGAAAAATAGCCTAAATAAATGAAATTATCTATCTCACTTGCCTATGATTACAATACACAAAAACTTTACCATCAAGGTAAGAAATTTGGTGATTTTTAAAATTAATTTGGTTTACTCCTTTATGTTCAAATGGGTTGAGAAAGGCATCTAAGAGAGAGGTTATAGCTCCTATACCAGCTCAAATGTAATAACTAAGAGGAACAAAGGATATGCAAAAAGACACTGCAGCCACAGACGTGCCTCAAGTTAAAAGTTATCTGATTTGCAGGGGATAGGGCTTTCATGTGGCAAGTCTTATGGGAATAACTGCATATGCAAATTTACATTAAACTTCAGAGACTATAAATTACCTCCTATGGCAATCCTCTAAACTATATAAAGACAAGCTTTGGTCTGTGTCCTTCAAATTGTACCCCAGTGTCTAGAGCAAAAACCAGAGTAGTTATGCTAAACGCCTTATTATAGTCTTTTGAGATAGCGCATGGTGACAAGTTTAGCGAAACATTACTGCTATCCCTTAAGGCCACATGGAATCTGAAACACATATAAGTCATGCTGTCAGCCTCTCCTACAGTCACAAATCCCCATCAACTCATACATTTCTTTTAAAAGCCACTTCCCCATTTCAAACAATTATTACACAATACCAAGGTTACAATTTTGTGTGGGGAAGTATCTTTCTAACTCACCTATAAATGCAGTGATGGTACTAATGACATGTAATAAATGTTATAAGCCCCATAAATCCTATCTACCTAAAGGCTATCCAGGGTAGTTAATGCTTAATTCACCTGTTCTAGCACTTCTGTAGAAATAATTCACTACTGTTTGTTCAATCTATTTTTTTCCTTTCGTGGCACACAGCTAGATATACCTCCTTCTCACCTTTGAAGTGGAGTATGAGTGTGTGGCTGGGGAGCTGAAACATGAATAGAAGAAATACTAATTCTCCCTGAGCAGGCCTCTAAAATCCCTGCTAACTCCATTCCAAATACTGAACACATTATAAAATCCAAAACCAAGCAAAATATACCTCTTTTCTTTCTATGTACCCAGAACACATGTTTTGTTGTATCCATGGGAAATGAACTAATATATTTTGGAAAGGTTTCTGATGAAAAAATATTCTCTATCAAATAGTTTCTAATGAAATACTCATATGGCATTCTAGGACACATATTCAAATGGAGTCCTGAAGACACCGATAGAGTCCCATTCTTTCCATTCCTGATTTTTAGCAGCACACTGAGTCTAGATGCCCCTTGAAAAGTTGTCCAATGCCATCTGCTTACTTTTATAAAATGTGTGTACCTCTCAGAGGTACCTATCTGTGCTCAACTTTCTGGCAAGTGACTAAATATTCCCAACTCACCCCAAGCCTCAGCCTAAAGACAATTTGAACCTGGCATTCTCACTTGTCACAGTCACTCATATTAAGGAAACAGAAAAGATGGTGACTTTAGAAGAAAACATTTTCACCCATTGAGGTACCCACACGTTTGATGGCATAATTATCTGTGCTTGGTTTTACTCTTGCAATGACCACAATAGCCATTAATGTATAAAGTATATATTGTGTTATTTAAAATAAAATAGAACTGGTAACCACCTCTATATCAATTATCAAAGGGAATATAGTTAAACACACGATTACCCAGATGACAATTCTATACAACACGGCCATGACTAACCATGATGTAATATTAACAACTTTTAAAACATGCCCCACATTTTGTGGAAGAACATACACACATGCACACACACACACACACACACATACACACAAACACACACACGTAGACACAAAACAGCAGTTCAGTGTTGTTTCCTTCACAGAGTGAAAAGACGAGAATAAAATGAATTTTAAAAACTGTTAATTTCTCATTTTAAATAAATATCTGTTTTATTTTTACAATTACAGTTTAAAAATTTTAAACTATTAAGGAACATAGAATTAGAAGTCTCTAAACTGCATAAACACACATTTTACGTTAGGCTGCTATTCCTACAATAGATTAAGTGACATACATGTAGGATTTCCAGCACAAATCTAGTTGCAGACAGGAGTCCTGGTAGCACCCCTCCTTTACAAATACACAGTATGGCACGTCATTTATATGCATGATAACGTCATCCATATGCACAACTGAGCATGATCATGCAAATTCTCTGCCTACATGTGATCTTATAAGGGCATTCCAGGTCGCCGCTGCTGCTGCCACCACCACCATCACCACCCCAATTCCCCATACCACCCCCCCATTCCGTTCTTTTATAAACTCTAAAAGTAAGTTTTTGTTGTTGGGAGAGTGCTTCTGTTAGAAGTGTTAACAATCTAAAGTTTTAACAGAGCTTTCAGTGGAAAAGTGTAGAGTGAGAGTAACTGGCAAATCTCCCCAGACACAAGTTTACTTTGACAAAAACTCACTAGATATTTTCTGTGTGTGAGTATGGAATGCTTACCCTTTATACACTAAAGGCTTTCAAAGTTCAATTATGCTATTCACTGCCCCGTATTCTGTAATATAATGTTATATGTTCTCTCCTTAAAAGTCTGAAAGCATAATTTGTAGCATTATCACTTCTTATAGCTATACTACTTGTTTATATCAATAAATTATAAAGTGTTTGGTTGCTCCTCCCTGATCTGCATTAGAACATATCAATGTGTTTGTGAACCTAGTAGATATCTTATATATCAAGTTTAACATTTTCCAGTAATTTATCTGTTACTTTAGTAGAAATAGAGTTTCAAAATACAAAAGAAATTACCACTTAGGAAAGGCTTACTGGCTTATGCTCCCACTGTCTTATTTATTTATTTATTTATTTATAATATTCTTTGACTATTCTTTTCTTATAAATTTAACCATTAAGGGGATTCCAATAGAAAAAGAAATAGTGAAATCTACTTTGTGTCCCCATAAATATTGATCAATGAGCCTCCATATACTCCAGTAAATGAGGTCTACATTTAATTTCTTTTTTTTCCTTTTTTTCTTTTTTTTTTTTTT
>PVIH01027196.1:0-17394 GCA_004025045.1 Sigmodon hispidus | reverse complement strand
TTTTTTTTATAATATCACTCTGTCCTCTAACTAAGATTAACTTATAACCATTGTACCAAAATGATAATTGACCATAACCCTGCCTTGGATGACCAACTTATCAGGAAAGGGATGTAGTTCTTTCATTGAGTTGCTTCATACTGGCCTGTGGGCGATGGTATCTCTGTGGGGTCCTGTAAACTAAACAATGGTTAAATCTTAACGAAGTAACTGTAAACATATAAATATATATATATAACCATTCCACAAATGTCTATACCCATTCTCATCGTACTGAGTGTGTCCATCTGAAATATTTGTTAAAGATATGATAAGAAACTATCTTACAAATGTCCTGATTGGTCTATACCTCAAAAGTGATCACTGAGTGACAATACAGCAGGTTCCTTCTTACTCTGTCTCAATGTATGTGTGTTTTCTTTTTACTTTTTTTTTTCGGTGGGGGCCCCATCTTCCTTCTGGATGCCTTGTAGAGAGCTGGTAGGAGAAATTGTTTTAATAGTGAAGGATCCAATGGATATTATCAACTGGAGATATTGAACCACTAGAAAGTATTGTGTGCAGAAAAGATTTCTAAAGTAAGAGAGTAAAAAATGCAGAAAGGAATAAGATTTAAAATTTAAAATGAAAGTGATATAAGATTGGTCCCTATATATTTCATCTATTTTCTGTCCCACGTCAGGTGGCTTTTCTGATGTGAGACAGAGTTTTTAAAGTTTTATTTACCTATACACTTGGGTTTAGAGAGGGAGAAAGCCACTTGCTCCAACTCCAAAGCCAGCCTTTTTTGTTACCAAATCAGGACCTCATATATATATATATATATATATATATATATATATATATATATATATATTATTTAGTTCTTAAAACAGCAGATGAAACATGGTATAAGGTATGAAACTCTCACTCTTGTGTTTCAGAGTCCAATGCCACAAAAGCATGTGTTGCCAGATCAACTTGTTTTTTGGCTTTTGCCATAGGACCAGGCAACAAAGAGTGAGCTTGGATGTGGGTAATAAAAGGGATTGGATCGATGCAAAATCTCACCTCTTATTCCTGCTGAAAGTGAGGCTACCATGCTAGAGGGTTTAATATAGGAACAATTTCTAAATTTTTAACAGCATTCACCACATATGATGAATCAGATACCAAATTAAAAGACTCAGGAAAACATTTAAAAACCTCTAAAACTACTTGGCATTCTACTATTTGGGGAGCATTTGGATGGCACTCAACAGTTACAAGTGAGCCTCCTTGTACCATGAAGGCTCCCTTCCCAGTCTTAGACCCATCCATGTAGATGGTTAAGGCATTGCACAACAGTTGCTCCCTCGTAATCCAAGGGAACACCACAGGCTGCTGAACTACGAATCTTAAAAGTTCACTCTTGGGCAAATGATTGTCAATTGTATCAGAAAAGGCACAAACCAATATAGCCCATTCTGAGGTAGTGGCAGCCAATATCTCTACTTGTTCTTTTGTATAAGGGACTATAAGTCAGTCAGGTGTCTTGCAAAAGATGTAATAGATTGTTTATTGCCTAATAACACAACCTCAGCCATCATGGATGGATAGTGGGACAAGGTTCTCATCCCTGTAGATTTAGTATGAATCCACAGTAGAGGCCCTTCTTGCCAAAGAACACCTGTTGGAAAGCCTAAAGTGGGGAGGATACACATCCCAAAGGGCTTGAATTCATCACAGTGCACCAACTGTGCTCTAGTAATTGCTTGCTCAACCATTTGAAGTGGTATCTGAGCCTCTGGGTTTAACTGGCATGGGAAATTAAGATCTGGGTTTCCCTCTAAAATATCAAATAAGGGTTTAAGCTCAAAGTGAGTTAATTTCAAATATGGCTGAATCCAATTTATATTCCTAAGCAATTTTTGAAAACCATTTAAAGTCCTTAAACAATTGGTCCTAATTTCTATCTTTTGTGGTCTAACATGTGCATTCTGAATAATAGCTCCTAAAAATTTAATAGCTCCTCCCTTCTGTATCTTCTCCAGAGCAATAAATAAACCTTTATCCTTTAATTCCTTGGTTCACAAACTTAACGCTAATTCTAACAATTCCATGGAAGGGGCTGCAAGCAAAATATCCATATAATGTACAATTCTAACACAAGGAATCTTATTTCTTACTGGCTGTAAAGCTCTATCTACATAAATTTGACACATGGTAGGACTATTGGCCATAACTTGAGGAAGAAAAACCCGCTGGTATCACTTATCGGGTTCTTCATGATTAACAGAGGGTAAAGTAAAAGCAAATCTTTCCTTATCCTGACTATTTAGGGGAATGGAAAAGAAACAATCTTTAATATCTACTGCTACAACAGACTAGGTCTTTGGAATAGCTGCTAATGCTTGTAGACTCCTCTGAATGGGTCCCATGACTTGCATCTGTTGATTTATGGCACGCAGATCATGAAGTAAATGCCATTTTCCTGATTTCTTTCTGATAACAAATATGGGAGTATTCCATGGAGAATGTGATTGCTCTAAGTGCCCTAGCTGTAACTGTTCCTGAACCAACATAGAAGCTGCTTCTAATTTTTCTTTCAACAAAGGCCACTGAGGTACCCCCACAGGTACAGTGGTCATCCATGAGATAGGAATCATAAGCTCAGTGACCCCTATGAAAAACCCAAGCCTTGATGATTGGCATTTCCTTGAGCCTCTAGTGGTGCGGTAATGCCTTGTAAATTATGTCCTAACCCTTTTCTTGGAACAAACCCTGATTTAATCATAACATTTTTTGCTGTGTCAGAATAATCATTAGTACGCTTAAGATTCATTTGACTCTGGATATCCCTGCCCCATGGATTGATTGTCAGTCCTTCAACTACAAAGGGCTGAAACTTCCCTTTTTGGTCCTCTGCTTTCCATGTCAATTCCTTAGAGCTAATTCCAGGGACATCTGTGTAACCTAAACTTTGCAAGGTCTGTGAAGATGTTTGAAGTGGCCATGATCGTGGCCAATCTCTAATTGTAATTATATTTCTCTCAGCTCCAGTATATACCAATCCTTGAAATTTTCTCCCTTCTTCTATAAGATCAAGCATAGGGTGGTCATTAAGAGATAGTGACAGAAAGGACAAATCAACTCCGGTGGATCCAAAGCGCTTGGATCCCCGTTCTTTTGAGTAAGCAGGGTAATTGTCATGGAACAAAGGCAAAATTAATAATTGTGCAATGCGATCACCAGGGGTTATGGTAATTATCCCTCGAGAAGATTGACACATTACTTTGATGACTCCAGTTTAATCTGGATCAACAACTCCACTCATAACAATGAGTTCCCGTAAGGTGGAAGAGGAACAGCCTAACACTAGCCCAACTGTCCCTTTTGGGAGTGGCCCTTACATGTCTGTGTCTTAGGGTTATATTCCCATGCCTGTTGTTAGTACCATTCTGGAGGTGGCACGGAGTTCCAGCCCTGCAGAGCCTTATGTGGCTCGTCGCAGGGCCTGAGTGGTTAGAAGTTCACTTCCTCATGGGCCCCAATTATTTTTGAGACCTGAGACCAGGGGCCCGCTACCCCATTTTTTGGACTAACTACATGGGCAGCAGGTTGAATAGGTTTCCCATTAATGTCCTTAACAGACCTACATTCGTTGGCCCAGTGTTTACCCCTTTTACATCTTGGACATGTCCCTGGATTCCTCACTCCTTGAGGAGGTTTTGTCCTTGTCATGGGGGCAGCCTCTTGGCACTGTCTTTTAATATGCCTAGGCTTGCCACACCGAAAACACATCGCACTGCTGTTAGAACCTTTATTACTGTGAGAAGCAGCCATCACACCAGCGGCAAGTCCTGCATTTGACAAAGGTTCTCCAATTTCTCAGCATGTTTTCAACCAATATTCAAGATCTTTTCCTTTGTGCAGGGTAATAGCCCTACAGCACTCTTTTGTACACTGCTCATAAACTAATTGCTTTACTAGCGGCAGTGCGGTTTCCACAGCACCAAAAATTGTCCCTTCCCATTTATCATTCATGCTTCAAAGTCAGAAAATGGTTCTGTGCTACCCTGTATTATTTTGGATAGGTTCCCTGAGACCTCCCCCTTATTAGGGAGGGCTCGCCAAGCCTTCATATTGATGGTGTTTATTGGAGTATGAGGTTAACCCTAGCTATTAGAAGCTCACTAACTTAAAATAATTGCTGAGAAACTTTCTTAAAAGGAAACTAGACACTCTGAATAAAGGTTACAGTTGAACAACATGGGAATGTTATGGAGCCTTTTGGAGTAGTATGAGAGTTTATTTCTTGTACATGAACTGGCATTACATAGCTCATTCATCACAAACAAACATCTTACTCAGCCTTGATACTGGAAAATGGAATTGGACCTACCTCCACAAATTATGCCAGACTGAACTGCATCAACTTTAAAATCAGTGCCCAATGGATGTGTGACAAAATGAGGGAGCTTGAGCAAGGAAAAGCAGTGGGGGAGTATAGAAAAAACTTTAAAATAAAGAAGCTGCTGAGAACTTAGTGCAAAATGAATACGACAGAAGAATTTCTTTGATGTCTTTGTATCTTCCTATAGTTATTCTGTGCTCTCCTATGTGACAAAATTTTACCTCACCCAGCTTAATATAGTGGGCTATACAAAAACGCTCCCCACATTGTATCCAGGACAAAGGGGGAAAATGCCTTTGGAATGCAAATGGCCTGATCAGCTAATGGATCTAGTGCTATTGATGTGCATATCTCTGCTGATCTGTAAAATTGTTTCTATCTGGGATGAAAATCAAGGTCAGCAACCACTAGGCTGTTTCTTTAATTGTAGTTTCACCTAATGTCAGGTGTCCAGGCCTTATTGGCCAATCATCACTTTTTAGAAGACCAGGGAGTCAGAAGTGATACAGGGTCCTTCCTTTTTCTTGTTTCAGGTTTGACATTGAAGAAGAGCTAGCACCAGTAATTTGGTGTGGTGTATGGTTTTTGCTGCTGGAGGGAGCTGAGCAGAGAATATGACTGAGCTGAGAAACCAGGTCATGGTGAGTGAGGGTCTGGTGTTCATAATTGGTATCAAGCACATGATATCATGTGGAAGCTAGTATGATTGTCCTTTCCCAGATCTTGGTTGGATTCTGAGGCCGAAATTTCTCTCCTTCCAAGCCCCATGGTGTTTTTGAAACTTTCTGCAACAAACAAATGCCCCTGAGTAATGTTATTCTGAAATTTATTCAGAAGATTTTACTAAGGAACTGTGTGTAGACACTTTTATTTCAACTTTTACCTGGTTTTTGTGAAACCACTGAAAGCAGTATGCCAGTTTATAAAGTGTAATGCCTGAATCTAAATCACCCAGAGAGACCACTGAAGACAGGTTTCTGAATGCAACAGCAAGGTTTATTGTCAGGAAGGTATAACTTAAGCAGAGAACTTGTTCTCCACACTGCACTTACACTCCATTAGTATAGTTCAGGGAAGAGCTGAGCACCCCAAGTTGCACAAGATTTTTATAGGAAAGACCATGAGACTGGGTTACTGGGTGTCAAGGGCACAGCTGTGCTGTGAATGAACTGATGTTTAGGTGCTTTTTACAGGTGACATTACTGGACCCCACTTGCATGGCATTACTGACAGGTTTTTAGTGCTAAAGGTTTGGATCATTCAGGTGTCCTTAGTCCTTTGCTCATTCTCTCCTAGAAAAGAGAAAGCCCCTGCCAAGAATGTGAAACTGTTTTTTGAGACTCCCTGTCCCTAAGCCATTGCTCTGCATAACTTTGATTAGTGGCTTAAGTCTTCCAATAAATTTGAGAACAGGTAGCTTTCTATACTTTATTAAAGTGCAGAAACATTTTTATAATCTACTTCAACATGCTTTTGGAAACCTGTTTGCCACACATGGAGATGAGGCCTAGTTTCTTTATTACTTTCTAGAAATTAATCATTTTCCATTTAAATTTTTTATGTAAGAATAATTTTTAGTGTATTTTGTGGAGGTTTTTAGAGGCATGCCATATGTTAGGTAGCATGCAAATGATAAGATATAATGTAGAAAGAAATTTTTTGATATACAGGATCTACCAATGCTAAGGAGATATTAAGTCTCACAAAATAAAACTTAACTGAGTTATGACTCCTTTTAAAACTCTGCAGAGATGTGTGTGATCAACCTGGCCTGTCAAGAGATTTTATTGGTAAGAACCACACAGACATTTAGCTCTAAACCATTATAAATATCTATTCCTGATACACAGCCAACCACTAGGCACAAATGTATATCAAATGGGGGAAGTTAAGAAGCTACTAGTTGAGGTAAGACAGAATCACTTGCAACCTTAAGGTCCAGTGTGCCATAAATTTCTAGTTTTATTCTTGAGAAAATTATAGTTAGGATTAGTGTTCGGGCTAGATTTTATTTAAGTTGGTATGACTTTTGGTTTATTTTTGTATTTTTTGGACCATGTGTACTCAAATTAGTTTTAAAGAATCATTATTACTGAGATTTTCTTTAAAAAGCTTTTAGATTTATGATTTTTGTATATCTTACATTCCCCAACATTCTAGGTAATTTTTATCTTGGAGTAAAACTCAGGCACAGCTCATATTGTTTAGTTTCTGTACCATTGAGTCATTTCCATTCTTAGAAATAAATGTTTGATATTTTAATTTTTTTCTTTGATATAATTTCTGTACATAGATCAAGTTCTTGATTTTATATTTCCTTTGAATGCGTTATCACTTCATCTGTGAATTTTCTCCCAGTAATGTATTTAGGCTGTTCAATTATTTTATATCTTAGTTTTTAATGTTTTTTTTATTATGTTTCCTGTTCAAGGCAGCCTTTTCAACATCAGACATGTGATGCTGATTCATAAGTGAAGTTATCTTTTATTTGAATGACTAGCCTCAGGAAGGGATGAGAACTCTAATTGTTTAGTCATTAGAATGTGGGCAGTCAACTATCCATACAAGTACACCATCAAAAATGGACACATCTTGTTGTATCACCCATATTTAACAAGGCAGATGTTGATAGGGATTTGAGATGGGATGGAATCAAGAGTTAAAAGGTAAAAGTGGTACGGTACTTATGATTTCCAATTTACTTAAATGAATTTTATCTAAAAGAAGGGCTACAGAAATGGCTTAGTAATTAAGGAGACTGTATGATTTTAAGGAGAACTTATTTTCCATTTCAAGAATGCACATTTTATCTAATCATTTGCTATAATACCAGCAAATAATTAGTTATCTCCTGCCTTTTTCTGTGCTCTGAATGCACTGTACACAAAAATGTACAGACAAACAGCATTTAACTAATATTTTTTTCTTTTTTCTTTTCCTTCTTTATTTTGTATTTATCAATAAAACAGTAAAAAGAACTTGAAAATGCCGAAGAGTTAACAATAACTACACAGAGGATAATAATCATAAGCATGGCTTATCAAGGGTAGAAATACAAATAAGATTACTACACATATATTTTCTTTGTATTCAGCTTTCCCTCTGAATTTTTTTCCATCCCTGTGTATCCTTATTGAAAGTCTCTACCCCCTCCCACGACATCTAATCATTTTTCTTCTCTGCAACTCCCCATCCCCTCCCTGGGCAGGGAGCAGACAGTACTATGGTCACACTGGCCCAATAATGCTTGGATCAGTCTTCACTCCCAGGCAAATCCAGTTTTGTCCCCCCTCCCTCAAGAGTGAGTCAGGTGTTCCTATAGATAGACTGGGGTTTGAAGGGTCAGTCCAGGATGTTTCTGATCCCAAGCTGTTCAGTGGTTGTGGTTTGCTGCTTGGGCATGTATGGCTTTTTTTCCTGTTTCTTTGTTTAGAGACCACTAGTGAGCGAGTACATCCCCTGCTTATCTCTCTGAGTATGTGATACTTCACTCAGGAGGATATTCTCCAAATCCATCCATTTGCCTGTGAATTTTAGGATATCATTTTTTCTTACTGCTGAGTAGTATTCCATTGTGTAGATGTACCTGTTTGTTAATCCATTCTTCAGTTGAGGGACATCTAGGTTGTTTCCAAGTTCTTGCATTTACAAATAATGCTGCTATGAACATAGTTGAGCTAATAACTTTGGAGTGTGAATGTGCCTCTTTAGGGTATACACCCAGAAGTGGTATTGCTGGGTCCTTGGGGAGATTGATTCTCAATTTTCTGAGAAACCTCCATATTGTATTCAAAAGTGGCTGAACAAGCTTACAATCCCACCAACAATGGAGGAGTGTTCCCATTACTCTGCATCCTCTCCAGCGTAGGCTGTCTTCTGCACCTTTTATCTTAGCCAATCTAGTAGGTGTTAGGTGGTATCTCAAAGTTGTTTTGGTTTGCATTTCTCTGATGGCTAAAGATGAAAAGCATATTTTCAGGTGCCTTTCAGCCATTCATAGTTCCTCTGCTGAAAATTCCCTTTTTAGATCTGAAACCCATTTTTTGATAGGGTTATTCAAGGTTTTGGGATCTAAATTCTTTTTGTGGAATACAGATTTTCAAAATATGATCTGTTCATTTGCTGGGGGTCTCTTGTTATGTCACCGTTTTTGTTTCTGATTTTGTTGATTTGAACACCCTCTCTCTGTTTTTTGATGATTTTGGTTTAAGGCTTATCTATCTTGTTAACTTTCTCAATGAACCATCTCTTAGATTCATTGATTCTTTGTATTGTTCTTTTTGTTTCAATTGTATTGATTTCAGTTATAAGTTTAATTATTTCCTGCCATCTACTCATTCTAGCTGAGTTTGCTTCTAATTGTTCTAAGGCTTTCAGCTGTGCTGTTAGGTCTCTAGTGTGGGATTTCTCAAGGTTTTTCATATACACATCTAACACTATGAATTTTCCTCTTAAGACTGCTTTCATTGTGTTCCACAAGTTTGGATACTTTGTAGATTCATTTTCATTGAATTCTAGAAAGACTTTGATTTCTTTCTTAATTTCTTCCTTGACTAAAAGATGGTGCAGCTGATTTATGTTAAGTTTCCATGAGTTGGTAGGCTTTCTTTGGGTTTTGATGTTGTTGACCTCTAACTTTAGGCCCTCATGGTCCGATATGTTACAAGGGATTATTTCCACTTTTTTGTATTTGCTGATATTTGCTTTATGACCAATTATGTGGTCGATTTTGGAGAAAGTTCCATGAGGAGCTAAGAAATATGTATATTCTTTTGCCTTTAATTGGAAGGTTCTGTAGATATCTATGAATTCCATTTGCATCATAACCTCATTTAGATTCCTTATTTCTCTGCTGAGGCTCTGTCTGATTGATCTATCCAGGGTTGAGAGTTGGGTATTGAAGTCTCCCACTATTAGGATTTAGAATTGATGTTGTATTTGAGCTTTAGCAGTGTTTATTTACATATGTAGGTGCCCCTATATTACGAGCATAAGTATTTAAGATTGAAATCTCCTCTTGACCAATTTTTCCTTTGATGAATATGTAGTGACCATCTTGGTCCCTTTTAATTGCTTTTAGCTTAAAGTCTACCTTGATATTAGGATTGCAACTGCTGCTTGTTTCTTAGAACCATTTGACTGGAAAATCTTTTCCCAACCCTTTATTCTAAGCCTGTGTTTGTCTTTGCAGTTGAGGTGTGTTTCTTTTAGGCAACAGAAGCATGGCTTCTGTTGTTGTATCCATCTTGTTAGTGTGTAACATATTATAGGAGAGTTGAGACCATTGATATTAAGGGAAATTAGTGACCATTGATTAATATTTCCTGCCATTTTTGGTGGCTACTTGTTTGTATCTCCTTTCTCTAGGGTGGACTTATTGATTGTTTGTGATTTTATGGATGTATCTGGGGTCCTTAGGTTGTAATTTTCCCTCTAATACTCTCTGTAGTGCTGGATTGGTAGATAGATATTCTTTCAGTCTGACTTTGACCAGAAATACCTTGTTTACACCATCTGTGGTGATTGATAATTTTGCACTGTATAGTAATGTAGTTTGGCAACCATGGTGTTTTAGCATCTGTATAACTTCTGACCAAGCCCTTCTAGCTTTCATCGTTTCCATTGAATAGTCAGGCGTAATTCTGATGGGTCTGCCTTTATATGTGAGTTGGCCCTTTTCTTTTGCAGCTCTGAAAGTTTTTTCTTTGTTCTGTATGTTTTGTGTCTTGATTATATTGTGGCACGCTGATTTTTTTTTTTTTTTTTTTTGGATCATACCTATTTGGTGTTCTGAAAGATTCTTGTATCTTTATAGGCATTTCCTTCTTCAGGTTAGGAAAGTTTTGTTCTGTGATTTTATTGAAAACATTATCTGTGCCTTTGAGCTGGTATTCTTCTACTTCTTCTATTCCTATTATTCTCAAATTAGGTCTTTTCATGGTGTCCAAGATTTCCTGAAAATTTTAGTTACGGCTTTTTTAGTTTTACTATTTTCTTTGACTGATATATCTATTTGAGCTACTGAGACTTCCACTTCAGAGATTCTATCTTCCATCTCTTGAACTCTGCTTGTTATGCTTGTATCTGTATTTCCAGCTTTTTTCTTCAGGTTTGCTATTTCCATTTTTGCCTCATTTTGTGCCTTTTTTTATTGCTTCTATTTCAGCTTTTATTTCAGCTTTTATTTCAGCTTTTAGTTCCTGGCATGTTTCTTTCATAGATTTTTTCATCTCTTCCAATTTTTTGTTTGTATTTTCTTCTATATTTTTAAGGCTTTTTTTCATATCTTCCTTGAGAGCTTCGATGATCATCAAAAAGGAGTTTTTGGTGTTGCTTCCTTCTGTTTCCTCCTCAATTCTCAGTTCAGGTCTTGTATTTGTAAATCGCCACTCTCTTCTGGAGTTACCATGTTGTCATTTGTAGTATTATGTAATTTTTTGCACTGACGTTTATCCATGGCTTCAGTGGTTCACGATTAGATGGGTCCTGGTCAATTGTGGCACTTGGGTTTGTATGCCTCCTGTCACCTTTCTGGTCAGGGTCTGATTCTGTCTTTCAGAGACCCCTCCAGTTGTTGGTTCGCTCAGTTTGAGGTCGTGGTGGGAGCCATGCAAATTCCCTCAGCAGGAGTTGTGGATGTGGTCAGGGGCAGAGTTTACCTGCTCCTGCTCCAGAGTGTACTGTGATTCTGCAGACTGCACTCAGTCCGGGAGCGGAACCAGAAGCAATGGGAGCACAACTCTCCCTTCTAGGCTGGGATATAGGCACTGAGGCCTTTTGCCCCCTCCTCACCTCACCTCTGGGTGGGTTCTGAATCTGCCCTTCAGAGACCCCTGTAGTTGGTTAGCTCAGTTCGAGGTCGTGGCAGGGTTTTCCTCATCAGGAGCTGTGGATGTGGTCAGGGGCAGAGTTTACCTGCCCGTGCTCCAGAGTGCACTGGGATTCTGCAGACAGCACTCAGTCCTAGGAGTGGAACCAGAAGCAATGGGGCTTAACTAATATTTTTAAGTAAGGAAAAGAATATAATCAAGTTTTCACAATCCTGAGACAGACCACAAGCCAGGTCTAGTTAAAGTAAATTCTTTTTAGTCTTGCATGAAAGCATCAATTTCCATTCACTGAGCTAGCCTGCTAATAGGCAAAATCAGCTTTATAGGTTTATAGGGCTGTTTTTATGTGATCATCTGTGAGCAGAGTGTTCAGTGATGTTAGGAAACTTGTTCTTAAACATTTGTGTATTTGTGTTCTCTATTAGTGTATCTGAACATTCTAACATTAGAACAGTTATCTTTTGGGGTGAACATAAAGATTGATGGGACATAGAGACTTCAAAACAATCTTTATCACTGTGTATTTTGCCTGATTTTTAACTAATCATTGTAGTTTAGAATAAATATGTGCCCAAAAAATGTACTTCTATAATACTTATAAATTTTGTATTTTTCTGTATGACTTTGAGTAAGAATGTCTATAAATGAATCTGCTTTTACATTGTAATAATGTTCAGAAATGACTTTTTAAATTAGACTGCTTAGAAATAGAATACTACATGAACATTTTCTGACTCCCTAAGTAAAATTCACACACTTTTTTTTTTGCTAGAAAAATTAATTGTTTTAAAAACAAGCATTATTGGGCCAGTGTAACCATAGGACTCTCTGATCCCTGCCCAGGGCGGGGATGGGGAGTGCAGAGAAGAAAAATGATCAGATGTGGTGATCAGGGGGAAGAGACTTTCAATAAGGATATACAGAGGTGGAAAAAAATTCAGAAGGAAAGCTGAACACAAAGAAAATATATGTGTAGTAATCTTATTTGCATTTCCACCCTTGATAAGCCATGCTTATGATTATTATCCTCTGAATAGTTATTGTTAACTCACTGGCTTTTTTAATTTTTTTGCTGTTTTTTTTGATAAATACAAAATAAAGAAGGAAAAAAAACAAATTCCATACATTACACTTGTTTTTTATTATGAACATAGTCATTTTTTTTAATTGGTGTATATCCTTGTTCAAGCTCCCTTCCCCCTCCTGCCCCTTTCAGTCACATTCCATTTTGTTTCCAGAACAAATCCCATAGTTTACTTTTTTATTTATGGTATGAAATTTTCCTCATTTCTTTAATCTTGTTAAATGGCTTTCTTAGATTTCAACACAAGTATCTCTGAAATGAACTAAAACTCAGAGTTGGGTACACCTTGGAAAACTCATATAAATTATGTGAAATTTAAGAACCATCTTTAATCTTGATTATTTGACATGATACCAACATTCATTTGCTTGTTGTTTGTGCATACCTTTAATCTCAGCACTTAGGAGGCAGAAGCAGTTTGATTTTCTAAATTTAAACAGAGCCTGATAAACAGATTATATATATATTGTAGATGTACAATGTACAGTATGTAGATGTACAATGATAATTTAGTCTTAAAAGTACCAGGAATTAAAAATTAACAATTAAACAAAGTACAAGAATCATCTTGAATCTCATTTGCATATACTAGTGGCACGCTATATGTATAAAATGTGTTGAAAAAGAAAATTTTATGTTCAAATTTTCATCAACACTGTACTAATATGAAGTATTTGAAACTAGCAGTGTGTTTTCTTTTATGGAAACCAATAATAATTTGTAATGAATCCCTCCACATGATGACATAAATCTATAACCCATTGTATCTAAATAAACAAAACTTCAGTTTTTTTTCCTTGTGGAAATAAAGCCTGCTTTTTAGAAAAGGTTTGGCATGGAAAGGTTTTAAGGCATTTTTGGTAGCAAGAAAACTGGTAAAGAAGGTGCCTGAGAAAACCTACCTGAAGAAAAAAAATGGACTCCAGCCATTTTTGAGAATATCAAGCAAAAACCCTGGTGGTGGGGAAGTTTTTTCAATTGCCACAGTAATCAGCTCTTTAGCCTTGCAGACTAGTTTTGACCATGCATGTCTCAAGTGCACCAAGTCAGCAATGTGACATTGTTCATGGCCTGTCCTCCTTGGAAGGTCTACTGTAGGGTATTCCAAAGCTCTTAGATTCATAGCAAATTCTCCACTAGCTTGGGTTCCATTGAGCCCAGAATTAGAAAAGCTCCAAGTTTCATAATGTCCCACTCTATCCCTGCCTGCACAATGCTGCAAAGTTCTTATTGTGGTCCCCTTTATGGGGACCCAGCCTTAAATGTGCCATGTCTGTGTTAGGAAGTGATTATAGCCTGCTTCATTGTCCAACAAGTAGGCACTGAGAGACCCCACCTGGCTATCCTCTCCCACTGTGTGAAAACATTCACCACAGCCTGTACTGCTGGTCAGAGAGCTAGGGAATACTTGGTTAGAATTACTTAGTCTGTAGCTACTGTCAGTTTTATGAATATGGAAAAGGACAGCCAGAATTCTAACATACAAGACTCCAAACAGAACAAACAGATATTTTGGCACAGGGAGACAAACTGAAACTGAGGAGAGGGCTCCCAAATCAAATTAACACCAACCAAAGAGAATTTTTATCACTTCTACAGCCTGTGCAACTTCAGAGAGTCTGATTGGAATATTTGCCAGTATTTTCAAATTTTGAGCACATTTACAAAATAATATCCAGATGTCCCAAGTGACAATTTACAAAAGAATATTCCAAACACAAAGAAACAAAATATTAGTAAACATGGTGAACACAAAGGTATATATAATCTGTTATCTGAATTAGCACACTACACAGCATATAGTGAGCTGTTTAAGTAGCAGATCACAGTGTGTTCTAGATAAATAAGTGTTTATAGAGTGCAGAAAGATAGCAGGGCCACCTATAAGAGCCAAAGACAAGTGGTATTTAAGTGCATGTACCTGCTGATCCAGAAAAGATCTTTGTCTGGGATAGAAGACAGTGTGAGGAACAATTGAAGTGTTTATAAAATGCAAAACTAGCAGTGTCTGGTATAAGAGTCAAGGATAACTATGGAAAAGCATATTCTTGCTGATCTAGAAATGGTTATTAAGTGGGATAAAAGGTCAGGCTACAAAACATTGAACTATGTTTTTATGCACAAGGCAACCCCATGGGAGGTGATCTTGTCACACAGGTTTATAACCATTTAGCCCTGTGAGTCAACCTGCCTGAAAGTAGTATAGGGTCTGTCCTCTTGCTGGCTTCAAAGTTGGCTTTAGAGAGCAAGTGGGTCCAGAGGTTTGTGGAGTGTACTGTTAGTGCATTGCCCAAAAGTGGAGCAAAAAACATGACTATTCTATGAAACTACAAGTTCAGTAAGTTCTGCTGTCTGCAGATGGGATGAAGCAAATAATGAGGTGCAAGTAACAGGGTGGCATGTCCTTCAAATATCAGGGAAAGTCAGGATATCTTCTGTAAGCTCCTACATGGTCATTGAAACTCTCTGATATTTTTAATTGACAGTTCAAGAAAGATTTACAGAGTGAGAAACAGACAACCGAAACATAAGAACATACATCACTTACAAATAAGCACACACTATTTAAGCATGAAGACATACAAACACAAATAGAAGTAAGTATGAACATAAAGAAACACACTAACATAAGAACACAAATAGACACACCACAAAAACCACACATATGTATATTTCTGTGAGAGAAATGTATGCACAATGTCTATTTGATAATGAGTCCTAATACATGCTAGCCTTCATCAAAAGTGGTCTTAATTATGACCAAAGGACAAGGTTTTCTCTACCATGTGGTTTGATGAACAACTTTGTACACTTGCATAGCAATGTGCTTTGACTTGATGTGTCACTCTAGATCTCACTAATACATCTGAACTGCTTTCACCTACATACAGTCAGTGTCATTGTACTGATATGTGTGATTGCTTTTTAAACTTTCAAGTACTAACCCTAACCCTAAACACACACAAGTACACAAGTACACAAAAATACACACAGAGAGAAACAATAGCAATACTTTAAGAACACTTACAATGTGGTTTGAATAAATTTACCTAGAAGTGGGTTTTTTTGTTTTTGTCTTTTTTTTATAAATCTATAGTTTTAAGACAAAAACTGAGAATATGGTGTGAAGTTTACATTTTAACAGAATATTCACATACATCTAACACATGCTTTAAGGGCTTACAATGTAGTTCTAGACAGTACTAAAAATTGATGGATCTCATGATTCAAGACAGTATTTTGGACTTGAGTTAATCTGAAGATTTTGTATCCTCAAGTGAATCATGAAAGTTATGAAAGTTAATCTCCTGAGCATGGCTTGTGAAGTCATTCAACTGTTGAATAGACTCAATGGGATTTGTGTTGTCAGTAACTAAACCTGCCACAAGCAGTTTAAGGGTTTGAAAACATACAAACAAACAAACAAACAAAAAACATAAAAGAGGCTCCAAGAGTTTCAACACTAAGAGCCTAGGCCCTCCTGCAATACTTGAGTCAGTGGCTTTGATGGACAAATTGATATTTATTACTTAGTAGTTGGAAAAAGGTCTTTTTCTCCAATCTCAGGAATTAGCACCTTTCTAAAGGCAGAATGTTCTGCCTGTGACTACTCTGCAATTTAAACTTTCCTCCTCAGTCAGTTTCCATCTTCAGATGGCAGCATTGTTAACTCAGGAACTGGATTTGTCCTTTGTGGGCCACAATGAGCTCAGGTAGGGAGCACCTTGGCTATAGGTTTCAGCATTCACAGATTTTTTTAACAGTCTCTCAATCCTCATTATTGGTGAAAATGTAATTTTTTGAAAAGGCAAAGTATTGACATAGAACCAACTGATTAGTTAGCTATTCTTTCTACTGTTTCACCATTTCCCCAATCAGGTCCCAAATTTTAATGAAAATGATTCCACCCATTTCCCTTCCTTCCTGCCCCAACCCTCCCACCCCCAATGAACATACCAGTAATAGCCTAAAACTACACACATGCTAGGCTGTAAAAATGCAGTTAACACTATTGGGAAGAAAGCTGTGGGTTGTGGAGATGCTCTTTGAAGATGAGCAGTATCTTTGCTTACCCACACCCCAGTTCTGCAGGTTTTGTTCTTCATGGAATGACCTGTGCTTTCTTAGCATAGCGCAGAATGGGTTACCTTGAAACACCCTTTCCCCTCCACTGAGATGGGTGTGCAAACTATACAGTTTGAAATGCTTTAAAGCACTTGGGCTGTTGCAGGACACAGAAACTATGATGGTTCTTCAAAGGACATCTTCTCAAGCCACCTCTATGGTGTCAAGACATGTAGAGCTCCTTCCCTCCGCACTTGAAACCCACAGTCAAAGTTGACAGGGGCTGGTACTCAAGAGGGTTCATTCTTTTTGTCTTTTTTGTCATCATCCTCTGAGGGGTAGGAATGCCATGTTTGCCTTTCCTCATAGAAGGATATGACAAGCTGTGGGCACTTGACATTGGCTTCTTTGGCAGGGACAAGGTCAGTTGTTGTAGTATGTTTTTCCCGGCCTTTTTGGGTCCGGAGATTTGTGACCTGGCATGCGTGTGGTGCTGGCAGTGTGGAGCCTGGTCTGTGTGCCCGCAGCTTTTGCCCCCAAAAGAAATGAATCACACGCTTATATACTTTACACTGTTTGGGCCATATCTTAAGCACATTACTAGCTTGCTCTATCTTCTTAAATCAACCCATTTCCATGAATCTACCTACCACGTGGCTTGCAGCCCTTGGCTCACCTGGATTCCTACATGCTTCTTCTTCTGGGGACAGATGACGACTAGTAAACTCCACCCCTTCTTCCTACCCGGCTGCCTCTGATTCTCCACCCACTTCTACGGTGCCCTGCATGGGTCCAAACAGTTATTTATTTATATTGTACAGAGAACATTCCACCACATTTTCTCTTTTCTGTCTAATTAAAAAGGAAGGTTTCAATTTCCATATAGCAAAATTACAAACAACAGAACAGCTCTCAAGCAAGAATTACAGTCACAATATCCAGTCTATTTGTATTCCAAAATTAAAGAGAATATTCCATTATCTACCTTATCATTGTGAGTCTAAAGTTTCATATCTAATATACCTTTTAAACTAAAAAGA
>PVIH01027195.1:0-17384 GCA_004025045.1 Sigmodon hispidus | reverse complement strand
GGTTAGTATATAGAGATGAACAGGGAGCAGGGTTAGTATATAGAGATGAAGAGGGAGGCAGGATTAGTATACAGAGATTAACAGGGAGGCAGGGTTAGTATATAGAGATGAACAGAAAGGCAGGGTTAGTATATAGAGATGAACAGAGAGGCAGGGTTAGTATATAGAGATGAACAGGGAGGCAGGGTTAGTACTTAGAGATGAACAGGGAGGCAGGGTTAGTATGTAGAGATGAACAGGGAAACAGGGTTAGAATGTAGAGATGAACAGGGAGACAGGGTTAGTATACAGAGATGAACAGGGAGGCAGGGTTAGTATATAGAGATGAACAGGAAGGCAGGGTTAGTACATATGCTGGAATAAGGAGATTGCAGCTCAGCTAACCTCAGTAGGAGCAGTTTCCATAAAGGAACCATCTTCAAGCCATAAATATCCAGGGGGAGATGGGTATTTTCTGGGTACACTGTCAACATTCACACTTGAACCAGAGGATGGCTTTGGCACTCCTGTGGTGCTGCAGCATCCGTCCTTGACAGGACCTTGCTCAGGACAACTATAGACTTTCACTAAGGACGTCATCTGCTCCTTACACATTTACTGAAGGATTCCTTCTTCAGCTCCCAGAGGTCTCCTGGGAGCTCTTGATGACTTTTGGGTGCCCTTCTTAGGTTTCTGTGTGCCTGTGCTTCTATTCTAGTTGGCAACGGCACCTGTGGCTCATCTGGAGCCTGCCCTTGAGTACTAGATCCAGTTTGCCCAGGCAGAAAACTACCTACATGTCTGGGAACTTACCTTCCCCCAGGGTGGCCCTTTGCAAATGATTTCCTGGTTTGCCCTAAAGTACTAGTGAGCTGAATGACTACCAGGCAAGCCTCCAGATGACATAGACTGAGGTCAAAGTTCTACTTCAGAAATGTGCCAGATGAAGCATAGCTGTGCCTTCAAACTTTGGCTCACATCCTCTAGACCTATGCCCTACATCTCCCTCAGTTTCCTCCCAGGAACACTTTCTTAGTATGCCAATTGGGCATGGATTCTCACCTCAGAGTCTTATCCTGAGGTGTGTGTTTTGTTTCAGACCATAGAAGACTGAGCAAGTCTTAACAATGCCCATGAATATCAAAGTCTAGTGGAAAAGTCTCATCTATAGACAACTTACTTTCCTGGGTGACACTTTTTAACAATCAGAAGTATCCAGAGTTCCAAGTGCATAAAACAGATGGCAGGGCATATAATATGGGAGGCTGCGATTCTTGACAGTCTCAAGATTAAGTTGATTGAATTGAGAGAGACCTAGATGATTACGGAAGACACCTCTGGGGAGTCTGTGAGAGTGTGCATCTTGAATTTATTAGATTGTAAAGGCTCTGACTTAGACAATGGTATAATCCATTGATGGATTCAAATTATGAATGTTGTGGGTGCTGGGTCTGGGGATGTCGAAGTGATTTGCAGGATGGGTTGTGAGAGGCATGCCTTTGGAAGGTGTATCTTGGCCTTGGGCCCTTCCTGTATCCAGGCTGTCATGGGGTGAGCTGAATTTGTTGAGGGAACTTTCTGGAATAAGTTGCCTCACTCTAATGAGAGTGGATGAGAGGAGGTGTCACCAGTGGGCTACAGGCTTTGGTCCCAAGTCCTATTTGAATTCTCCTTTTCTTCTCTAAAACCACAAGGAGGCAAGAGCAAGCTGGGGAGATTTTTACTGTAGCAAACATGGCAGACAGGTGGTTGTTATGGGCAATGGCTCATTGTTTCAGATATTTCTCCAGGTCTTTCTGGTTCTGGTAACAAGTTACGTCATGCTTGGCAAATAGGCAGTATAAGCCCTGCTTTAAGTAAATCACTTAAAAAAAAAAGGAGGGGAGGAAATCAATGAATTGACATCTAATAATTGATCTTTTCTTATTTATTGGATTTCACTTTTCTCCACAATGACCTTGTCTCATGATGTTTCCACCAAAACTGATGGAGCCAGCAGGCCAAGGACTGACAGCACTGAACTATGAACCCAAATAAATCCTTTCTCCGTAAATTTTTATCTGAAGCATTTTGTCCTGAAGATGAAAGGTCTGACCCTTACACTTATATTGTGTCCCACATAGTCCACATTTAGACTCATTTCCTGGGGATATTAGATGCCCAACTGTTCAGGTAAAAAAGGTGGATGAAAACTCTTCCCATCATGGAAAAATCTTGTCGCTGATTTATTGAGTGACATTTGACTTAGCCTACTTACTTTAGTGGAAAAAAAAATGGGGTCTGTTTGTTTGTTTGTTTGTTTGTTTTAAGAATTATTTATTTATTATATATATAATGTTCTACCTGCATATAATGCTTGCCCATCAGAAGAAATCACCAGATCCCACTACAGATAGTTGTGTGCCACCAAGTGGGTGCTAGGAATTGAACTCAGGTCCTTACTAAAGTAAACAGTGCTCTTAACCTCCAATCCATCTCTCTAGCTCCAGAAAAAAAAAAAATGTTATTGCAGCAAAGACAGGGTTTGGAAGCATAATGCTGGCTGTTGAGATGGCTTTGTGGGTAGAAGTGTTTGCTGGGCAAGTCTATGACGTGAGTCCCAGTGGTGTGTGAATTCAGAGCCTAGAACTCAGGCTGGAAGGGAAAACTGAGTCCTGGAGGTTGTCCTCTGTCCTCCACATGCACAGTGTGTGACACACTCATCCCCACGTCACATTTGTATGTTACACACACACCACATAAATAATTAATGAAATTTAAAAATTTAAAGAAGCGAAATGTCTGTGGGAAACACTAGAAGTAATTGACCATCACTTCCCATTTTCCAGCTTCCTCTGGGGCCGGGACACCCACAATACCTAATAGCAGAGCATTTTCTCTGGAAGAAAGAGAGACCTGGTGGCTGCCACCAAAGTCACAGCTCTCTTCCAGGGGCTCCTTGTTTATGATCCTGTGACACTGAGCACATACACAACTGCTCCAGAGGCCACCAGACTCCCTTTCTGAGCTCATGAGGTCTCTGAGGGAAAACTGAGTTCTTTGCCTGGGGTTGTTCTCCAAGAAAATGTCATATGGCATAAGCAGTTCCATCCACCCATCCGAATTACACACGCGAGCCCATGACTGAGGGTAGGTCCCCAGAATCTGACCATGAAAAGCTGTCTTCTTGGAACAAAGGCAGATCAGAAGACTCTGGAGTTTAGTGGGGCTTTCTTGGTGCAGAACACAATGGTCCTGTGGCTGCTGAATGCCATTTCTACCTGTGCCATTTGGTTTTATATCAATTGACACAAGCCAAAGTCACCAGAGAAGAGGAGCCTCAATTAAAAATGAAGAAAACACCTCCTAAGACTGGGCTGTGTGCAATTTCTTTATTTCATAAATAAATAAATTTATTTTCTTAACTAGTGATTGATATGAGAAAGCCCAGTGCATTGTGGGTGGTTCTAATGGTCCTAGGGTCTACAAGGAAGCAGGCTGAGCAAACCATGGGGAGCCAGCCAGTAAGCAGCACCCTTCCATGTCCTATACATCAGCTCCTGCCTCCAGGTTCCTGCCCTGCTTGAGCTTCTGTCCTGACTTCCTTCGATGATGAACAGTGACGTGGAAGTGTAAGCCAAATAAACCCTTTCTCCAAGAGTTGGTTTTGGTCATGGTGTTTCATAACAGCAAAAGAAACTGTAAGTAGAGTTTACCTGTTCCCAGGCTAAATGCCAATAAGAAGCTCCATGGAGAATTCCAGAGAGACACATTTTTCCTTAAACCTAGGGAGTCTTCATGTGAACCTTCATGGTTCAGACTTTGAGAGTCCTGGATTATAAAAGAAATCTATTTGATGGAGTCTAAATTTCCTGTTCTGAAACTTATAAGGCTGAGCAGTGGGCTGAGTTAGCAGTCTTATTTTATCTGACGTCTCTGGTCCAGAAGAATGTGCACCAACATGGAAGAAGGAATTAGGAAGGGAGGGAGAGAAGGAAGGAGGGAGAGAGGGAAGGAGAGAGAGAGGGAGGGAGGGAGGGAGGGAAAAGAAAGAAAGGAAGGAAGGAAGGAAGGAAGAAAGAAGCCTCTGCCTATGATTCATCTTTGCACTCTGCCTACCTCCAAAGTGATGGTACCAAATGCCAGCAGAGTTAGATGCCACTGAGAGATGCCTTCTCTCCACTCTTGGCCCAAGTCTTTGACTGAGCCGCCTGACTCAACCCATTGATGTAGTTCTTTCTCAGTCGTATGGAGGAATCCCAGAATCCACATGAGAGCCACCAACAAAATAATTTTCCATCAGGATCAAGTGTCCAGGAAGGGATGCCAGAGCAAAAGAAGAAACCGGAGCTCTCTGTTTTCACTTCATTTGCATGCTACGAATCTGTGAGGGGGTTTGTGAAAACTACTATTTTAACACTCTCCTCTGCTCTGCTCATCCCTTAACAGTTTCAATGATCTTCGGTGGCCAAGGCATAATTAGAAGCAGGGACTTCCTCGCCTGCCCGGTTTCCCAGATGTTAGCAGAATGGAATGTTGGCCCAAAGGAAGATTACACAATACTTAGATTTTAACTTATTGCTAAAGAACTGATACACGGCCTAGCAGGTTCTGTCAGTGAACCTGATGCTCTGCTTTACCTGCCAGGTTCCCTGAATAGCACCACATGACTTAGAGGATTCAGGGGTCTCAGCTCCTGCCATCCTGAGTGTGCTTTTGCTGGCCCAACAACATATTCCAGGGTCCAAGTTTGGAAAAAAATATTCCTTCAGATTTACTTATTTATTTTTCTCTCATTTGCTTAAACTTGCTCCAGAGCAATTTAAAAAAAAAAAATGCATGAGCCAGTGTTCAAAATATACTGCCATCCCCTGTCACTAGAGAGACGCTTCAGACCCTAAATCTCAAAGAGGGAACAGGTCCTGGAACAAGTTTCCTTTTCTGCCCTTGAGCAACCCTAGTCTCTGCCAATTGCCCTTTTTAGGGATTATCTTCTGCTTTTTAAAAAAATCCATTAGCTGGAGAAAGTTGGGTGTGTGTGTTTTAAAACACCCATAAATCTATAAATTGACAAAGTCACAAATGAGGTTGTCAGATTCCACAGTTCATCAGTCTTTTCTCTAATATCTATATATTGAGTATCTATCATCTTTCCAGAAACCACATGCCAATTTAATCCAAATTTAACTTTACTTCAAAGTAAATATAAATTTACTATGGCTGTCTAGACAGTATATATTACAGAAACATTAACACACACTAGATTTCAAGATAATCCTCTTTCAATACTTTTTCAATTTTAAAATTCGAATAGATTTTAAGGCCACTGGTTCTGTGAGTGAAGCAAAGGCCTTTTAGTAAATAATGATGCAAGTCTTTCTTCTCAGATACTTTTTCCTGAAACTCCTTTCTCCTTGATAATCGTTGGGGCAACACAAAAGATGAACATGAGCAAGAAATGCAATAACACACCAAATGCACCTCTGTGTTTAGCAGACATCTCACTGGCAGATTCCCTCGGTGCAATGATTTCTGATGGGAAACGAAGCTTCTGTGGAACAATAGCTTCCTGGAGGGAAAAGCCATGAGCATCACTATTAAGGTTTTTTTTTTTTTTTTTTTAATTATCAAAACACTACATTTTCATTTTGTGTGTTTTGCAGTGCTGGGGCCTGAACTCGGGGCCTCTTGCTCACAGCTGTTCCACCACTAGGCATCATCTTCCACATTCTTTCTTGATTCACCTTCCTCTATATAGGAACCCAGAGCCCATGGTGAAGTGAACAAGTGCTCTTTTTATTTATAAAATATTTATGATGTCTCTAGCCTCACACTATTGCCATCTCATCCAGAAATACTGAATAACCATGATCTGTCATATTTGGTTTGATTTTTTTAGGAGCACTTAGTAAACCAGGTAAGTAATATAAATTGTATAAGTTACACAAAACACTTAAATGTCATTTGTCAACTATGCATTGAGCAAATAGCAAGGAAGGTGCTACATTTGGTGCTGGGTGACTGAGATGCTGCCTCTGGAATCGTGCAGTCCAGCAAGGCCAGCAAACTTCACATGAGGTGATAAGTAGGTAGATCTGTGCAGAGAGAGAGCTGCCACAGCCTGGGCTTTATGAAGGAAGGGAGGGTCAGGAATGTTGTTATTGGGAGGTGACTTCCAGGACTGAGTAGATTATGGGAAGGAAAATATGAGTCAGGAGGGTTAGGCCAGAGAGGGAAGTAAAGACCTTGATTATTCAAAAGCAAAAGCTGTGATCATAAGTCAAGCCATGAACATCATGAATAGGCAAAACTGTTAATGGTAAAACTTACCTGTTTAGAAAAGATATTTTCATTCAAATGTATCAAAAATAGTGGCATTAATGCTTCATATATTAACATTTTACTTTAAAAAGATTAGAAAGCATCTCAGAAATATCCACTAAAAGTGTGGGTGAGATACAGAGTTGGAACTGACTGAGCAGGGAGCCAGCAGCAGAACCGTCCCCTAAGCTTTTATGTTTATGCCCAGCCTAGGGCTGCTCCCAGCCTAGGGCAGAGATGCTTCTGTTTTGCATAGAGCAAACCTTAGCATCATCTCACAACTACCCGCAGTGAGGAGAATAAGTTGGCTGTTGAGAGTTCAGTCTTAATAAGACATTGACATTGAGCCCTTCAAGGGCTGGTGAATGCCATGGAAGTCAGAGAAGAAACATCAAAAGAGTCAGAGAATGGAGAGGGGTGCCATGAAACACTGTCTCCCCAATACAGCACAGGGCAGCCATTGCCAATACAGCAGCTGTGGCTACCTGCATAAGAACTTCTCATATACTCACAGAGAGAGACACATAGTCATATAAGGACTGCACATATACACACAGACAGACACACAAGAATTGCTCATATAGACACACACACATAGACACAACAAAAACTGTTAATACACATACATACAGACATCCAAGAATTGCTCATACAGACACACACATAGACACAAAAGAAGTACTCACACAGAGAGACACACACACATGTTCTCACACACATACACACAAATAGAACTGTATACACACACACACACACAAAGACACACACACATGAGGATGTATATACAGGAAGGACAACGTACAAGAAAAATATGAAAAGGTAATAGTGATTATGAGAACACACATTCTATACATGTATGTAATTACCAAAAATAAGTAATAAAAAATGTAGGTACACTTTGTTCTATTATCTCACCCCTGAGAACCTGGCCTATAAAAATAAAATAAAAACCACATGGGCCTATAAGTTCAAAGATATTTATCACAACTTTACTCCTGGTGGGAAAAGTCTGGAAAAAATGAGAAAGTCCATCAATGTGGAAGAGACCAGAGAACAACTGTCGTCCTGCTCACATCGTGTAATGATGTGATGCCCTAAGACAGACTGAAGCACAGCTGTTCAAGTTGACTTAAAGGATTTCTGCAAAGACCACTGGGAAGGAGAGGACATTCCAGAAAGTCATATTAACATGATCCCATCTTTGTAGGAAAAGAAAATAAACCTGTATGAAATGTATGCACTTAAATGTGCTTGTATTTAAATAGAATTAAATGAGCATTGGCAAAACTTTAAGGGAGATGAAAATGATATCATTTCTTTTGGAAGACAGTTTGTATGAGGAAGAGGGGCAGAGGAGAGAGGACGGGAGAAAAGGTGGAGGCCGGCGACACAGCTTAGTGACAGCGTGTCTGCCTAGTAGGTTCCAGGCCCTGTCTTTGAGTCCCAGAACTAAAGAAAAAAAAAAAAAAAGAAAAAAAAAGATGTGTCGCTGAGAAAAACAAAATGTTATGATTATTCTTACACATCTGTATATATATATATGTGTGTGTGTGTGTCTTTGTAAATATATCTAAACAATGTGTGTATATATGTACACATACTAAGAAAGAAAAGAGTACAAAGTATGGACCTTCCCAGGCAGATTAAGAACCTGTTTGTAGCCAGGTGGTACCTTTAATCCCAGTGCTCAGGAGGCAGAGGCAGGTAGATTTCTGAGTTCAAGGTCAGTCTGGTCTACAGATCGAGTTCCAAGACAGCCAGGCTGCACAGAGAAACCCTGTCACAAAAATCCAACCAACCAACCAAAAACCCCAAAAAACATCACATTTGAAAGCTCACAAAGGGTCTTAGTCTAAGCTGAGGTCATAGACTCTGTTTGACTTCTTCGCTCGTATCTGGCCTGTGGGGTAGACCATCTCCCTATTCAAGCTGACATCCTTTCCTTGAAGAGCTTCTTTCTTACTCATGTCTTGAGATGGTTACAAAGCTTTCTTCCCCACAGGATGAAGTTGGCATTTTAGCTCAGGATTCTGTGAGGAATGCAGGTCTCTGTATGGGCAGCTGAAAGCCAGTGCAAGACACCAGCCCAATCAGGCCCTGACCTGTGGCTGTCACTTGAATCTGCTCACTTTACTTCTGAAGGCCAAGAGTCCCATGAGAAGAAGCCCCGTTGTGTGTCTTGGAGGAAAGAGAAACCAACCAACAAATGAATGAGGAGCTTCATGAAGAACCTTAATGCTTCCATGGCAGCTAAGTGATGCCCTCTGTCCCCTGCTCCCTGAGGCTTCTAAGTAAAAGTCTCCTGTGTCTAAGTGAATAATACACCTTTCATGAACACAGGAATGTGTTTACCAAATCAGTTTTATAGACTGTTTCCTAAATGTCACACCTGTTATAGTCACAGTCATAATGAACCATAACTGCAGATGAAATAGAGAGGAATCATTGTGAGCTCGAAAACTGGGCTGAGAGGCAGAGAGAGGGACCAGCCAGCCTGAACTCCAGGGATGACATAGATTCCTAAATAAAGGTGAGAGAGCCCAAAACCACATTCAGTTCAGGGCCTGGAGAAAGCAGCCTTAAATACATAAAACTGGATAAACGAACACACAAAAAGACAGCAATAGGTAGGAAGAAAAGATGTGGACAAAGGTATGGACATTATCCAGGAGCCTCTGCAGAACAAAGAAAGGCCTGGCCACTGCCTGCTTCCTGGGGCATTAATGACAATCAAGGGCATTGTTGTTGTCTCACTGAGTAGCCTTGAACTTATGTGTCCCCTGCCTTTGGCTCCTAAGTGCTAGGATTACAGGCTATGTTTTTGGCAGGACATGTGAGGAGCTGTGGTATGATGTTCTTAGATGTGGTCTTGAGATCTAGGCTGTGCTCTATAGGTTTGTTCTGTACTGGTCATGCCTTACTCAACTTCTTGTGCCTCAGTTTCTCCATCTGTGTGAGAGCTGACAATTATGATGATGATGCTATCTGTAACAAAAAACTGTTAAAAAAGATAAAGTAGAGAGACATTAAATAGCTGTTTTACAGTAGGCAGGCCATGAAGAGTTATCCATTATGGTTTCCTGTAAGAAAAGATGATCATCATCATATATAATTATACATATAGTTATTGATGTATATTGTTATATATACCATATATAGCATACACAGTATGTATATACACACACATATATACCACATATATAGTATATGCATATATATATATATATACACACACATTTATACCAATAGCAATTAGGGAAACACTAGGTTATGGATTTGAAGGACAGCAGGGATAAGCTGGAGAGACAAAGGGAGAAATATTGTAACTATATTAATATTTTAAAAAATCTAATGAGGAAAAAAGGAGAAATAAGTAGGCAGATGACAGCAGCCTCAGGGTCCTGCTTCCTAGAGGAAGGTAAAACTTTTAGATATTTGGAATAAAGAATAAAAAAACAAAAAAAACCCTCAAACAAACCATGTCGTGTCTGCAAAGCCCCTGAGACGAGTACCTGCCAATTCAGGAAGTTTGCTTGCCAGATGATGGATGTTTTTGTTAGTGGATACTGTCTCAAGTGTGGAAGGAGAGGTGCGGATGCCTTTAAAAGCCCAAGACTGGGTTTCTCCTGGTTGATCATTTCTGACCCAAAACAAGGGTAAAGAAGCTACCGACCTCACTGAACTGTCTGTGACATGTTGTCAATAATACAGTGAACTGTTATCATGTGTGTGTGTTCATACACATGTACACACACACACACACACACACACACACACACACACACACACACACACACACACACACACACATAGAAAGAGGGAGATTCAGAGGCCTAACCAAGTTATGTCTCCTTGGCAGAGAGCACAGGAAATGTCTGAAGTCTGTTGGAGTCTGTCTGGAGTAAGAAATACAGAGACAAGAAAAACCCTTTGAATTTCCTCTTCCTGCCTCCATGTTCTTCCAGTGTCTGATCTTTCTAGGTTTGTGTAATTGATCTAGTGAGGCTTAGATGAAAGAAGGGACTGAGCATTAAACCTCACTGAATAAGGAACAGCTCTGATGCATAGACTTGGGAATTAAAATGGCTTCTTTAGAACTGAACAGGGAGCATGCATTAAATACTTGCAAAACACACCAGATTCTGGACAAAGCTCACTGGTAGCCCATTTGCCTGGGGTGCATCCAGAGTTCAATTCTAAGTACCACAAAACAAAGGCAATAAGCTAGGTGTGGAGCACACACCTGTAATCCCAAGACTTCAGAAGTGGAGGCAGGAGAATCACGTTTAAAACTATACTTATCTATATAGTAAGTCCAGGGCAGCTGGGCCTTCAGGAGACTCTGTCTAAAGACAAAACATCTAAAATATTCACATTAATTTTTTTTCTGTCAATTCTGTTTCTCAGAATTTATCTTCGGACTGAAGAGATGGCTCAGAATTTAAGAACACTGACTGTTCTTCCAGAGGCCCTGAGTTCAATTCCCAGCAACCGAATGGTGGCTCACAACCATCTATAATGAGATCTGGTGCCCTCTTCTGTATACTGTATACATAATAAATAAATAAATCTTTTTTTAAAAAAAGAATTTATCCTGAAAAAAAAGTAGATGAGCAAAAACATCTAAATGCTATTTCAAGACATTTGCTGTAATCTTGTATTTTGAGGTTGCATTTGTTTATATGTCTATTTGTTTAGTTAGTCTGTTCTTGCATGCCTGTGAGTGTGCAGTTGAAATCAGAGAACAATTTACAGATGTCTCCAGGGAGTCCCAGGGATTGAACTCAGGTGGTGAGTCTTCACAGCCAGCACCGTTACCCACTGAGTGATCTCACTGGCCTTGAAAACTTGTTTTTAGGCATCAGAGGTTGCAAACAACATACATTTTTAACAATAAGACGTTTGTTGAATAAAATATGCTACATGCAATTTTTCAGGCTCCCTAGAAACTAAAAACATTGCCTTATGAAAATATTTATTGATGTGGGGTAATTTCCATAAATTAGTAGCCAGTGAAATTTGACGACAGTCTCAGTGGCAACAAGAGAAATTAATGGCTGGGCATTTCTACCTCACTTGTGCATTTTAACGTATAGAAGGAGGACTTTTGACATGGAAAAAATGATAGATTATGGGATATAGTAGAGACAGAAAATGGGAAGAAGAAATAAGTGTCTACCGTGTATTCCCATCCTCTTAATCCTAGTCATTCAATTCCCTACTGATGTGATTTCGAGCTGGTATTAGGCCTTCCCTTTAGTTGGTACTAGACATTTGAAGATTTAGCATTTCCTAAGACTTTGGATGCCATTTGAGGCTCTATCAGCACCATGTGTGTGCCATTAACCCATGCCAAGAATCTTTGTTGAGATTTCTGCTTCTTGAGAAGGAATTCACCAGAGACTCTAGTTAAATAACTAGCTCTCAGCAAGTCTAAGGATGGAAATTAGCATGGCTGCCCTACTGCTCAGAACTTTCACTTGGTGATAAATATGCTTCATAAATGTTTACCGAATGCCTTCTGAGTCACTTCCCCTCGATGCGTGGGTGACTCTGAGATCCTCCCTGGCTTAATCACTGTCCTTGAAGGCATTTCTCAAGGAGCACTCACACCGCACCTATTAAGTAGAGAACTAATAATTATGCCATCCCCATCCCTCAAAGAAAAGGTAGATTTCCAAAACATGCCAATTTATGCTTTAAAGAAAACAAATAGAAATTTCTGACATGGCTACTCTCTCTCTCCTTGATGAGATGTACGCCTGGAATCTCTGATCCTAGTCTACGGTTCTCTCTTGCATCCTTGAGAAGCAAGTATGTTCAGTCAGTCAACAGTGCAAGAAATTTTATGAGTAGTGTGATTCAACTAGCTCACTTTACAGATTTGTGAGAAAACTGTGGCCCAGAAAGGGAATCAACTCACCTAAGCTCCCACAATACACTGAGGCAAAGTCTGTCTTCCCTACTACCCCCGGCATGGAGATGAAACCCAGCTCCTTGGGCACTTTGGGCAAGCACTGAGTTTTCAATCCCTGAGCTGCACCCCCTGCCTGGGATCCTCTTTTTTCTCTGAGAACACCCATTCTGAGATCTGTCAGTTTAGGTTATGATTTTAGGTTATGTGACCTCTGACCCTGATGCTAATCCTTTTTGTTGTCCCCAAGAGTTCCATTCTCTGAAAGGAGAAGAATAATGATATCCAGCTATGGCTGTGTTGGGACAATCCAGCTGGAAACTGTATCTGGCATTGCTGGATAGCATGGACCAGGTGCTCAGACATCTTAACCCTTCAGTTTCAGAAATCAGTAGAGAAAAGCATCATGGGGACCTGTCTTACCTGTCTGACATATCTAGCTAACTCATCCAACCTTAGCACTAACAGAATGGGTATGGTGCTTCATAACTACAATTCTAGTTCTCAGGAGGCAGAGGCAGGAAGAGCCTTGTAAATTTGAGAATTTATTAGAGATTTCTAGGTCATCCAGGGCCACACAACAAGAACCTGTCCAAGGAAGATAAAAAGATCCAGATGTCTACTCAAGAATGAATGTGTGTGTGTGTACATCATTAACATGTATGTACATACACACACAAGCACACGTGTGCGCACACACACATATAAAATGCTAATTAGATTTTGTAGCCTCTTTTCCCCAAGGAAAGATTAGAAAAGCAGTGAAGACTTGCTGAGAAGAGAATGGAACAGAAGTCCGGACACATGACCCATCATCCAAACTCCAGTCTGGCTCTCTTCACAGAGTTTCCGAGTGATTAACTCTGTGTTTTGGGTAGAAAACTGAAGTCACTGAAGTTAGTGTCTGGTCAAAGGTCCAAATGGCAGCCTATGGCAGGGCCTGCCTGAGAATTCCTGTCTCTTGGCTCACTGCACTGAAGTGATCTCTCACCCAAAGCCACCCAGACTTCCACAGTTGAGCCAACCTCCCAGGTAGGCCACAGGCTGTTTCTAGGATGTGCTTTGCTGCCCTGGCCATTTGCAACCTTTCCCACCAAACAAAACACGTGACTGCTCCATGCAAAGTTGCAGGGCACCTACCTACCTGCTCCTCATCCTTCAGGGATGACTCACCTTCCCCCCCCCCACGCCCACTCAAAGGCTTCACCAAGAGAAAAGAAGATCTCTGTTTGTGGCTTCGGGGCCCTTTGAGGTAGGTAAACATGCTGGCAAGGTCGTGTAATGTGAAGAAGCATGGGGTTGGAATCAGCTGCCTTCCTCTGACTCCAGCTTCTCTTTGCAGAGCTCTCATAGCACACATGGGGCTTCTGTTCAGATTAGGAAATCGGGTTCCCTCTAGGTGGGTGCAGTCTTCTGTGGGGAGCCAGGACAGAATAGCAAATGGTGGCCACTTTCTGAGCAGTAAATGACTTGCAAGGCTATATGTAGGTGCTCTTTCCTTCTCGTCCTGCTGGTGATTCTTGAGCTGCTCAGTTTCTAAGTCTGGTTCCATCTGTCATAGTACTTATTTGAGGAGTCACTAGAGAGTGGAGTGAGCTGCTGCATGTGAGGCAGGTCTCAGGGGTATGAAGTATTTGACAAAATGGTAGCTGATAAAGTTATGCCTTCATTTATAAAGAAAAGCCCACCCTTTCTCATGCTCTCTTTGGATCCCTGGTGTGACTAGAAATGTCTTTAGGGAATGGAAGATAATTATGAAAAAAAGGGAGGGACATTCATAATAGATTGCTCATTATCATTTTAATGTAAGTAGATTTTTTACATCATCTGTGGCTGCATATCTGATACAGAGTTCTAATTGCCTGTTTAGTTCAGGAGGGGGTAATTTATAAGTCCACACCCTGACACGCCCGTGCCTCTAGAGAACATCTGCAGTTTCTTTGGGTGTCTAGGACATCAGGATAGACAACCTATTGGAGTCACTTGGTGAATGTTGCTCTACGCCTGCGCAGTGCAGTGAGTAGCACAAGTGAGTAATTCAAAAGCAGGCACTGGGGAATGTGTCTGATTTGCATAGCCTCATAAATGAGCCTCCTCAAAGAGCTGTCTTGTACTCATTAGTCCAAGTCAGGTCCCAGCATGCTCCGGGCAGCTCTGCTGTCCAAGCTTCAGAACCAAAGACACTGACTTTCATTATTTAGTCATTTTGGTTGCAAGGGGACATTCATAATTAGCCCAGGGAGGGAAAGAAATCCTGACAGTGAATAAATAGAACAGCATTTATGAGTTCTTAAAGTCACTGGAGGGTAAGGATGAACTGTGAGCTCACCTAAAATGGGACACCTGCCTGTCCTGTTGATAGTATATCATCAGGCAAGTATAAGCTTTTCAGTCAAGAACTCACCAGACAGTCTGAGGGAAGCCCACTTCCTGTACAGCACTAAATGAAGTGACAGAGACAATCGAAGACCTCACACTAAAACCTTGACACAGTATTGAGAGGCTGAGGCAGGAGGATCCAGAATTCAAACTGGTTGGGAATGGCTACATAGTGAGACCCCGTCTTCAAACAGACAAATTCAATAAACCAAAACCACCACCAACAATAACAACAATAATAAGGAAAATTAATAATAGTAAAACCTCACAGCACCACTAACAACAGGAAACAGAACACTACCAACAACAACCCCAAGCACAGAACACTGAAGAACTCAGCTGTGGTCTCTCAATTCCTTCCTGCTGCTCAGAATCAAATGAGACATAAACACAGGGTGGGTGATCTGAGCTGGGCTGGAGCATTGGCGGCCAGCTACTCCTCGAAGATATCTGCTTGCAAATGGGAATGCTTGTAAGCATATGTATTCTGGGCAGGAGAAGAGAGGGATTTTGTGTCTGGCTTGGAAGAGAGATGGGGAGAATGGTTGAGGAAACAGACAGGGAGAGCATACTCCCCTCTGTCTCTTGGCCACCCCCTCATACAGCGCTCACAGCAGGTCACGGTGACTGGAAATTCTAACTGCTAATGTAGACCAGAAAACACATATGTCTTGCAAGCTTGGGGCTTTAGGGCCTGAGGTAACACATGCAGCCCTCCACTTCTGCTTTGCTTTAAAACCAATCTCAGTTTTGTTTGTTTGACTGATTTTGTTGTTTTAACTCAAGGCTTCCAAGGAGGCCTGAAGGCTTCCTTCTCATGTAGGACATTGTGATAATTCAGCATGAGTGGCAGTATGTCTGCTCTGCACTCATGGGATGAGTCTGGTGAGGTCTGGGCTCTGTAGGTTAGGACTCTAACTGTTTGTTAATGACTTTAACAGATGGGGGCTCATTCAGTCTCTATCCTCTTGTGTGCAGAGTGCAGCAGAAGTGGCGGCCCAGTGGCCATAAGTCTTTCGGTGACAAAGTCAGCATGGTCTGGGCTGGGCAGAAACTCTGGTCCTCCATGAGCCCTGCACTTCACAGATAATCAGCCTCGAACCACAAGAAGACGTCAGATCAGGTGTGTGGATATTTATTGTTTTTAATGTGACTTACGCATAGGCTTTCTATGATGTCACACATTACTGTTTTGTAATGGATTTGATTGTGGGGAGTATGTGTGCAGCTCAGGAGTAGAATGCTCATCAGGAGTGTACAAGTCCATGGGTGTGGGGGGGATAGAAAAGTCAACAAATTAAAAATCCTGAGCCCAATGACAATCAAATTTCACTTTTAAAATTAACTCAGAAGTAATAGCTGAGGCAGATATGGCACTTCACGGTCCAGTGCTTGCCTAGGATGATGATTCTGGGTTCAATCCCCAGCACCCCAGATCAGGGAAAAGAAAAAGTAACAGTTATGCAGAATGTAAAGAGCTAGCTATCCATGTGACATGAAAGAACTCATCAGAAGTCTTCATTTTATTTCGTGGGCTGAAAGGGAACCTGAGGGTCAAACCATAGGCTGTCTAAATGTTCATGTATTCATCCCTGCTCATCTGCCAGAACCATGTAAAGAAACCCCACAAGCTACAGGGCCTGAATCTCAACCCTCGTCCCACTTACAGAAGCCTTTGGAACTGGAGCTCTGTTTACATTTCTCTTCCCATTCCTGTGATGGCAGCTCAGTCAGCCTAACCTGCATGGAACCTGGGATTAGGTCCCTGACATCACACAGAACCTCGTTAGGTGGGTGGCACACACTTGCGATCCCAGCATCTGATACAGGAAGGATGGTCAAGAGAATCTCACTGCTAGGCTATATGACACCAGCCTTTAAAGTGTGTGTGGCGGGGGGAGGGGGGATCTCCAGTGATTCTAATATGTACCAGAATTAATTTAAGGAAAACCCAAGGAGCTAGGAGCCTCTGCAGAAAGCAGGAAATGCCCTCTAGTGGCCAAAAGATGCCATAACCCTTTGCTCATGCCAGACTCTTCAGGGAGATGGCAGTGAAGATAATCTGTGGCAAAGCATATTGTCGTTCACCAATTCCATTGAAGCACCCAAAAAATTAAACTGTAAGACCCATTGGTGCAGGAACCTTGTTCTTGTCTGTGAGGGCACCCACCATGGTGCCTGGCCCACTGTGAAATAAGACCTAAAACGAAGGTTCAGTGTTATACTCGGCCTTGACATCTGTTAAAACCAGGATTCCCCAAATGGTCTGGCTGTAACCCTCTCATTTTCTTACCCAACTGTGTAGGACAACACAATTCCTACTTATTCTTACATAATGGGCTCCCTGCTAAACCACTGAATTGCTTTAACAAGTCAGCCACATCATCCCTGGGAGCCAGGGTTTCCCTCGCCCTCTTGATACTACAAATTCTCCACATAAGCAGGTTGTTCACTCCGTTTCCAAGTAATAACCACTATGTGGCCCTGTGTGCAGTACAGCATGTTCTCCTGGCTATGAGTACAAGTGACTAATATGTTATCAGTCTCAACTGCACAGTACAGCCTTGTGTGTGGCCAGCCAGCTCATGGTCCTAGTGTGAGAACTGCTTTCTCACCAGTTTTGCATCTGGAACCTTCTCACCAACATTGGGCACATCCACAAGCACTTGTAAATGGGGCTTGATCAGCAGAACATGCACAGGACATATGCAATGTGTTGTAAATTTCCTAAAACACCAAGTCACATCCACACCCATCCTATTTAGGTCTCTCTCTCTCTCTCTCTCTCTCTCTCTCTCTCCCCCCCCCCCCC
>PVIH01027194.1:0-17384 GCA_004025045.1 Sigmodon hispidus | reverse complement strand
TATCAGACCACCAGGGCCTAAAGTTAGAGTTCAACAACACCAAAAATCACAGAAAGCTTACCATCTCATGAAAACTAAACATCACTCAACTGACCCACCCTGGATCAAGGAAGAAATTAAGAAAGAAATCAAAGACTTCCTAGCATTAAATGAAAATGAATCCACAATGTACCCAAACTTGTGGGATACAATGAAGACTGTCTTGGGAGGAAAATTCACTGCACTAGATGCCTTTATGAAAAACCTAGAGAAATCCCACACTAGAGAACATTCAGCACAGCTGAAAGCCTTAGAACAATTAGAAGCAAACTTGCCTAGAAGGAGTAGATGGCACGAAATAATCAAACTTAGAGCTGAAATCAATACAATTGAAACAAAAAGAACAGTACAAACAATCAATGAATCAAAGAGTTGGTTCTTTGAGAAAGTCAACAAGATAGATCAGCCCTTATCCAAACTAACCAAAGAGCAGAGAGAGAGTATCCAAATCAAAAAAATCAGAAACAAAAAGGGGGGCATAACAACAGACCCCCAGGAAATCCAGAGAATTATCAGGTCATACTTTCACAATGTATATTCCATAAAAATGGAAAACCTAGAAGAAATGGACAGCTTTTTGTACAGGTGCCATTTACCAAAATTAAATGAAGAACAGATTAATTATCTAAACAGACCTATAAACATAAAGGAAATTGAAGCTCTCATTTTTAATGCCTCCCAAATTAAAAAAATAAATAAATAAAATAAACCCAAGTTCCAGATGGTTTCAGTGCAGAATTCTACCAGACATTCAAAGAAGAATTACTACCAATACTCCTAAAACTGTTTCACACAGTGGAAATTGAAGGAATATTGCCAAACTCTTTTTATGAGGCCACAAATACCATAATACACAATCCATTCAAAGACGCAACAAAGAAGAAGAATTACAGACCAATTTCCCTCATGAATATTGATGCTAAAATTCTCAACTAAATTCTGGTAAACCCTATACAACAACATATAAAAAAAATCAACCACCATGACCAAGTAGACTTCATCCCAGAAATGCAGGGATGTTTCAACATACAAAAAACCGTAAATGTCATCCATCATATAAACAAACTGAAGGAAAAAAAAATGATCATATCCTTGGACACTGAAAAAGCCTCTGACAAAATCCAACACTCCTTTATGATAAAAGCTCTGGAGGGATCAGGAATACAGGGAAAATATCTAAATATAATAAAGGTGATTTACAAGAAGCCAACAGCCAACATCAAACTTAATGGAGAAAAACTCAAAGCAATCCCACTAAAATCAGGAACTAGACAAGGATGTCCTCTCTCCCCTTATCTATTCAATATAGTTCTTGAAGTTTTAGCTAAAGCAATATGAGAATGAAAGGAGATTAAGGGGATACAAATTGAAAAAACAAGAAGTGAAACTATCTCTATTTGCAGATGATATGACTGTATACATAAGTGACCCACAAAACTCTACCAGGGAACTTCTACATCTAGCTGACAAACACCTTCAGCAATGTAACATCATACAAGATTAACTCAAAGAAATCAGTAGCCCTCCTATACACTAAAGATAAAAGGGCTGAAAAAGAAATGAGGGAAACATCACCCTTTATAATAGCTACAAATAGCATTAAATACTTTGGAGTAACTATAACCAAAGATGTGACAGATATATTTGACAAAAATTTTAAATCACTGAAGAAAGAAATTAAAGAGGATATCAGAAAATGGAAAGCTCTCCCATGTTCCTGAATAGGTAGGATCAACAGAGTAAAAATGGCAATTCTACCAAAGCAATCTACAGATTCAATGCACTGCCCATCAAAATCCCAACATAATATTTTTGGACCTTGAAAGAACAATACTCAACTTCATTTGGCATAATAGGAAATCCAGGAATGCCAAAACAATTTTACTCAACAAAAGAACCTCAGAAGGCATCACTATCCCCGACTTCAAGTTATACTATAGAGCTACAGGAATAAAAACAGTCTGGTACTGGCATAAAAACAGACTTGTGGATCAATGGAATAGAATTGAGGATCCGGGCATTAACCCAAAAGCCTATGAACACCTGATCTTCAACAAAGAGGCCCAAAATATTCAATGGAAAAAAAGATAGTATCTTTAACAAATGGTGTTGGCATAGCTGGATGGTAGTGTGTAGAAAAATGCAAATAGATCCAAGCCTGTCACCCTGCACAAAACTCAAATCCAAGTGGATCAAAGACCTCAACATAAACCCAGTTACTCTGAAATTGATAGAATATAAAGTGGAAAATACCCTCCAACATATTGGCACAGGTGACCATTTCCTAAATATAACACCAGTGGCACAGACACTAAAATCAACAATCAATAAATGGGATCTCCTGAAACTGAGAAGCTTCTGTAAAGCCAAGGATACAGTCAATAAGACAAAACGACAGCCTACAGAATGGGAAAATATTTTCACCAACCCTACAAGTGACAGACGACTGATCTCTAAAATATATACGGACTCAAGAAACTAGAGCCTAAAGCCTTGGATTATCAAATCAAACAATGAAGCTCAGAACTAAAAAGGAAATTCCTGGCAGAAGAATTACAAATGGCTGAAAGACACTTGAAAAAGTGCTCAACCTATTTAGCCATCAGAGAAATGCAAATCAAAACAACTTTGAGATACCACCTGACATCTGTCAGATTGGCTAAGATAAAAGACACAGATGACAGCCTATGCTAGAAAGGTTGCTGAGCAAGGGGAACACTCCTCCATTGTTGGTGGGAGTGTAAGTTTGTTCAGCCATTCTGTAATAGAGGTTTCTCAGAAAATTGGGAATCAATCTCCCCAAGGACCCAGCAATACCACTTCTGGGTGTATACCCTAAAGACTCACAGTCACACTTCAAAGGCATTAGCTCAACTATGTTCATATCAACATTATTCATAATAGCAAGAACACGGAAACAACTTAGGTGTCCCTCAACTGAAGAATGGATTAACAAACTATGGAACATTTACACAATGGAGTTCTACTCAGCAGTGAGAAAAAAATGATATCCTAAAATTTGCAGACAAATGGATGGATTTAGAGAATATCCTCCTGAGTGAGGTATCACAAACCTAGAAAGATAAGCAGGGGATGCACTCACTCATTAGTGGACTCCAAACAAAAAAAACTAAGCATGTCCAAGCTGCAAATCACAACCGCTGAACAGCTTGGGATCTGAAACACCTTGGACTGGTGCCTTAGAGCCCATTCCCTCCAGAGGAACATCTGACCCAGTCTTGATGTTGGGGTGATGATAGTGGATCTGCCTGGAGAGGATGTTGAAGTAAGCCACCTTGGGTCCTTGGGACCTCCCGCCCTTGCTGGGGAGGAGATAAACTGATGGAGAGAAGAGTGAGTGACTGGAAGGGCAGGCGGGGGAAGGGAGCCTGAACAAGGGTATACATGGATAAGAAATATGACTTTTTTTCATAATAAAAAAAAATCCAGCATTCACATAGTCCCCACGGGTATCAGGTACCAGAGTTAGAAGAATAAATAAATAAATAAATGCATGAACCAGAAGTTTGGAAGAAAGCATAAAGACTGTTGTTATATGCCATCTAGGATTATCAGCCAGGAGGAAGCAGGAGACCAGGGGTAGAAACTGTGACCGGCCATGGCTCCTCACTGCCCCCTAGTGAATGCAGTTGGAACTACATAAAGATTGTGGCAGAGACAGACAATGAGTAACTGAGGCAGGAGCTGTATCTTCACGCACTCTTTTTCCTAAACACCCAACTAGCAGATGGAGGAAACTCAGACTACTTGACAAATCAATAATTTAATAAATCAGGATTGAAGAAAAGGTCCCCTCATCCCATTTCATAGACCCTTCCCAAAGATGCAAGACATTAAAATGAGCAAAATGCAAAATACAGTGAAGACATTTAAACCCACAGGTGTGTTCTCTTACCAAGAGTCGGAACCACCTCTTTATTCTTGCGGATGTTCTTGAGAGATGCTGAAATGAAAATAAACATGGAAGTTAGCAAACTGAACAGAGGATTCACCACCAGCTTTCAGTGGGACACCTATGGCTAAGAAAACCAGTGGGATGCAGCCTTCTGGATAGCTCGGAGAGAATTTCAGGCCAATAAAAATGACCCTACTGAAAATACAGCCATGCTTTTGTTATGTAAAAATGGGTGATATTATTCTTTGGATTACAGGGCAACTCAAAGAGAAAAGCATATTTTGCTTGTGTTTTTGGCCTTGCTTCTTCCTCCAGGCTCACAATGGCTGGTGGTAGCAATTCCTGTGTTGTATGTTACATCACAAGTAACAAACCCTCTCCAACAGGACTCTGACCGGAACATGTGAAGCTGCTCAGCAGCTGTTCTGGAAATCCCAGATCACAGATAACAATAAAAGAATATTTGCTAAAATGGAGAATACTAAAATGAGACATTCATAATTGATACCAGCTCTCCTAGGGAAACACATTCGTGCACACAGGTATGACATAAATGCATTAGGACTTCTCTGCAGACCTGCCACAGGTAAGCATTCCAAACAACAAGCCTGCTTTGATTTCAGGTATGTTGTGAAGTTTGCAAAAGGCATGTCCCCTACCCCCAGTCCCCAACTGAAGATATTTGCTGTATTCAAGTGTCCCCGTGTTTCAACACTGATGTTAGCACGACTAACAGAACATTTTTGTTAATAGCATTTCAGTCTGATGAAATCAAGAGCATGAATCAATAGCATTAGATCAGTGATTTTCTGAGACCTGAAATCCAGCACCTGGGACGTTTAAAAAAAAAAAAAATGGGCCTGAGCAGCTTCAGAGTTTATTGCCACTGAAGGAAGGAATGTGAGGAGCCATGAGATTGCATTGCAAGCAGCAGCTGAGGAGTCTGAAAGCAGAGCAGAGAAGTCTTAAGAGAAGGCTGACTTTCATTGCAGCCACCATGAATCACCAGACAGGGCGTCATCCACAGAGAAGTCCAGCTGCTGCATTCCTAGCTGTAAATCCCATGGCGCTGAGTGGCAGCTCAGTCAGTAGAGTGTTTGCTCAGCATACACAAAGGTCTGGGTTCCATCGCCAGTTTCACACAGACTAGGCATAATGGCACATGCCTGTAATCCCAGAACAGGAGAGATGGAGATCAGAGGGTCACAGTTCAAAGCCATCCTCAGTTTTGTGACAAGTTTGAGGCCAGCCTGGGATACATGAGTCCCAGTTTCAAAAACAACAAACCTTGTTCTTGCCTGCATCTAAGTTTGTGACTGCAAGAACATTGAAGCTGTAGCAACTTATGATCCAAGATGTTAGCCCGTGATTTGTGAAAATAAATCCACTCCTTTATTTAAGATGTGATTAGTGTATGAAAAGCTAGAATCCCCAAGTTAGAAAGCATTTAACTTTTGACTGTCAGGGTTGTTACCTAGGTAACTGATTCTCTGTAGCTAGAACGGCTCTTGGATTTTATTTCAGCAAAGACATTTCCCAGGTCCTATAGGAACACTTTGGACTCAGTAAATCTATTGTCAGTGTCAAGAAAATATTCCCAATCAGTGGTGACTCTGTGGTAACAAGTTCACCTGGGGCTCTTGGGCAACTACCACAGATTAGATATAAAACCCATTTATTGAGGATCTTTTTACACCTGTATCTTCACTGTTACCAAAAGAGGTCAGATATGACCTCAGGTAGGAATCCTGAGACTTTCAGATTTTTGAAGCACTTTGGATTTTGCAATTTGGGATAAAGACACCCAACCTGTGCTTAGAAAATATCAAGCTTAAAAAACAAGTGAGAAACAGAAAAAGCTGAGGTTGGAAAGGACAAAATCATCAACCTCCTTGGCAAAGTCCTGTGGGTCTGCAGAGCTGCTCTCTCGGCCCAAGCCCCTCACCCCCACCCTGACTCTCACGTTGAGCTTTGTGTTCTATTTTTATTCTTCCTTTAAAGGTTCCAGGTTTTTATCTCTCTTCCTATTGACAGCTATCTTAAATCTTTTTGACAATAGGATAACAGCTTTTATAATTGAGAGAAAGAGAGAGAGAGAGAGAGAGAGAGAGAGAGAGAGAGAGAGAGAGAGAGAGCATGCACCATGGAGGGTCCAATTGTCCTGTTGGGAAATGTTCAGAGCAAGCAAAGTCAGCCTCTGCATTTCTCAGGACAATGCTACCCAAACGATGCCTTGCACTTGGAGTAGTTAGCCTCCACAGTCCACGGAGACGTACTTCCTCTGCCTTGGAAGAGAAACTTATGAACTCATGGGGAAAAAAAAAAATATGTCTTGGTTCATGAGGCTTTGGGAAAGTCACCTACCTCTCTGCACTGATCCAGACTTAAAGAACCAATATCTGCCAAGATGGCTGTAGCCCTCAGAATGTGACTATAACCCTTATCACAATGTGCCCCTCACAATGTGTAGCCAGATACCTCCTCCCAGCCCCCTCCTCACTGGGGTTCTGTTGTGCATTTTATGGCCTTCCACTCTGCCTACATTATTAACTGCTTTCAGGGTCTCCATCACCCTCCCTCTCTGCCAGCTACCCACTCATATAATACTTGTAACTGAGCCTGGAACCTTAAAGGGTTAGCATTAATTTCTCAATTTTATCAGGAAAATAAAAAATACAGGGAACTAAGAGTTATGCCAGCCTCAGTTTACCATACTTAATACAAGAAGTTTGAGCAAATGGTTTTCTGGTTGATCTCCACATTATAGCCATAGCACCTGAGCAGCAGACATCAGTGCTGGGTACAGTAACAGAGGGCTGTAACAAGCCCTCTGTACACATTTTGCCAGAAAGGGCAGTTTTAAATTGCCAAGGGGAAAAAAGCATTCTAGAAAGACTGCAGCCTCACAAGTGGATTCCTGAGTTCAGATCCTCAGTGACAACATGAGTCAGCAGTAACAGCAACACCTGTTAACCATCACAGAGAGGTCAGAGACAGAGCTAAATCAACAAGTCCGAACTCAGGAGGAAATAAAAGGGGATGTCCAGCAAGATGATTTGACAAGTTAAGGTGCTTGCCACTAAATCTGAAGAACTGAGTTCACTCCCAGGACCTATTTGGGGGAAGGTAAGAATTGACTCCTGCAAATTGTTCTCTGACCTCCACACATATCCTGTGACACATACACACACTCACAACTAATAAATATAAACAGATAAATAAATAGAATGATGGGGAATGACAGATAAGGACACCTGACACTGGCCTGTGCTCTCCACATGCTTGAGCATATATGGACATGTACACACTCACAAGAGCTCTGCTTACATACAGGACTTGTTAAACACAATATTAAAAACCTTAGTACCTGAAAATGATCCACACCCTAGCCCCAGAACCCATGGGTATGTTAGCTCATGTGGTAAAGGCACATTAGGGTTGCATAGGAAATTGGGGCAGCTATAGACAGGGAATGTTCCCCCAGAATACCCAGGTGGGCTCAGCAATCGTGTAGTCCCTTGGAATAGAAGGCAGCAGAAGAATCAGAGATAATATGAACACATAGAATTAAAGAAAGACAACTGGGGGCTGGAGAGATGGCTCAGCGGTTAAGAGCACTGACTGCTTTACCAGAGGACCCGGGTTCGATTCCCAGCACCCACATGGCAGCTCACAACTGTCTGTAACTCCAGTTCCAGAGGCCATGACGCCCATGGCAAACACCATTGCACATCAAATAAAGTTAAAATAAAAAAAAAATTAAAAAAAAAAGAAAGACAACTGGATTTGAAAAGGGAGGGAAAACCCACAAGATAAAAAAAAAAAAAAAGTGAGCACAGGGAGCTAGAAAAGACATAAAAACAGCTTTTCCCTGGAGCCCTAAGAACCCTAAGGAAAACAGGCTGTTAGCCCATAAGACCATGTCAAACTTCTGCACAAGTACAAGATGGTTATTACGTTTGTTCTCATTTGTCACAAAAACCACATATACTAATCAAATAGCCAGCTATCTTTGTCTTCCTCTAAGACACCCAGCATATGGATGTGCACACCACTTACTGTGGGAGAGGATCTGGAGACTCGGCCTCCATCATGATCTCTACTTACAGATGCGGAGTCATGGAGCCAGCAACATGTAGATAATGCAGACACTAAAGCTGCAAGTGTGAGGACCAGGTCATGAGATGAATATGAACTGAATGGAAATAAACGGTTTGAAATGTAAAGCTCAGACCAGGGATCAGCCTCGCTGTGTGTGGCCTTGAAGGGCTTTAGTTTGATTAAAAACCTCAGAGCTTGCAAAGCTCTCTACCAGCAGAGAGGCTGTCTCAGGGATGGCATAAAGAAGTGCTTCCCATTGAGAGAGAAACTGTAAAGGATTTGGAGAGCCTGACTGTTCCTTGCTAATCTGAATGCCACTGGTCCTTTTTCCATTCAAGGGATAAAAACATGCTAGAGTCTGCATTAAAAAAAAAAAAAAAAATGACAAGGTACTGTGTTATAAGTTTTGCTGCTGTGAAATTTATGGCTAGAAAATTCAAGCAAAGTACACAAGTAGGGGGATAAGAATGCACTCTTGCACCATTCAGCATTGGCCAGAGTTTCAACTTTGACACCTAGTTGGCACACGATAACCATCAAAGGTCCAAGCAAACCAGTCAAATGCAGAGGTCCAAGAGGAGAAAAAAAAGAATGAAGAAGGACTCTCCTGCCCCAAATCCTCACATGTTTTTATGTGGGTTCCAGGGAGGTGGTGTGGCTTGCTTTTGGCACATGGTTCTGAAGGAGGTAGGCTGCCACGTGAGAGAACTGCCCACTGGGATTCTGCTGTACATGGCCTGTTTAAACTAGTTAGAAACATTTAGGGGTCAGAGTGCTTATCTTAACTCTCTGCTTTCCTCTTTCAACTTCCAAGTTGAAAATTCCTTTTCTATGTTTACAGGTGTTTTTGCCTGCAAGTATGTCTGTGTAGCACATGTGTGCCTGAAGTCTACAAAGGCCAAAAGGGGGCATCAGACCCCCTGAAATGGAAGTTTCAGGTGGTTAAGAACCACAATGTGAGTTCTGGAAATAGAACCCTGGTCCTCTGGAAGAACAGCAAATGCTCTCAACCTGCTTCAGCCACCCCTCCAGCCTTCAATTCCCAAGCATTTTAAGAATGTTAAGTAATTACATATTAACCTCCTCCTAGGGATTTTAGCATATTTGGTGACAACTTGGCTGGGTCCATTCAAAGGAAACTAGCTACAAATCAGAGGAAGCCTGCTCTCTATTGTCCATGGCTATCAGAAAGGAAATGAAGGGACCCTTCCATAAGCCCCAGCACACTGAGGAAATTGCCGGACACCTGACCTGTGTTAGCTACGCCGTGAAACAATTTACAAAACACAGAGATATTCAGGATTACTCCTGGAGACAGAAACAAGGCTGTCTAAACATCAAATGCTATACAGGAAATGAATTTGTCTGCTACTCAAAAGAGAGCTGGGAATCTCAGAAAAGAAACCTTATCAGTGGGAAAGAAAATACCTACAAGAAAGGTGAAGTGCAAGTTAACACTCTTCTCTAAAATCACTTTTCTTTTCTTCTTCCCACAGGTCGTTGCTAAACCCAAACTCAAACCTTCAGTGATTCAAAGTCAGGTCCCACACCACAGTCCAGAACACCACGTCCTGAGTTCTTGGCCATGACTGGAGAATCCAGCCTGGCTCCATCCAGTCCACCCTCTACCCAGCAGCAATGTCAAGGCTGAGCAGAGAGGGCAGCTGGAGTTGCTGACCTCTTTACGTGGGCTTCACAGATTCCTATCTGCATCCCCCACTAAACTCAAACTTACAGAACAGTTCTGCCAGCACTAATATAAGGCAGCCAGAAACTATTTCCAGGGAGCTATAGAAAACGTATTACTGCCCTGAATTAGATTTCTGGGATCTGAAATTTCCTCATCCTCCTAGGGGGAAGGAAAAAGAGCTTGCAGATCTCAACAATAAGGAACATCTAATTCCTCTGCCTCATCTTACCAATAAAAACATGGGGCCCCTGCAACTGGCCTGTGTTGGCACAGCCCCTCAACAGCAGGTCCAGGGCTGCTATCAGATCTTTGGGATGCAGACTCAGGGCTCACTCTCCTTTGCACCATGCTGCAGTCCTAATCATCGTTTTATACCTAAGTAAAAGATTACAGAACATCACTGAAGTGATTTGCTAAAAACAAAAATTAAAATTAAAAAATTAAAAAAACATGACAATTAGCATGGGCCTCATCGATAAGGTTTTTACAGGGTCAAAATAAAGACCAACTGGATAAATTTCTTCCTACCAAACATCTGTGAAACTAAAGAAGCAATTGATTTATACATGCTGATGGACATTTAGGATCATCAGCCAGGGCCAAAGTCCCCAGTGTCCTTTCTAGTGTCCTTGATTATGATGGAATATGTTTTCTGTAAAATCTCTTCTACATGTTTAGCATCATTTTGCTGAGCCAATATGGCCTCACTAGCCAAGGTGGTACTGGTGCTGCTGGGTAACCTCACTAGTCTGGGTGGTACTGGCACTGGATAGTCTCATTAGCCTAGGTGGTACTGGTGTTAGGTGACCTCACTAGTCTGGGTGGTATTTGCCATGCAGCCTCCATCCCCAGCTGCTCTTATAGGCAGCTTCTCTTCCAAAATGATCTCTACCTGCAACTAAAATGCAAAGCCACAAGGCTTCAAAGGAAGTCAAGATGTGGGCTGATTTTTACACTGGTTTGTAAATATGATTGAAGCTCCTGAAAGCAGCAGATATATCCTCTGGCTACCTGATAGGAAAGAAAATGATTCAAAAAGATACTCTAGTGGTAGATTAGGGTCTGGGGACCTGGAAACTCAGCAATTCAACATTTGCTTAGGGTCACTCTCATGATAAATAAAAACACAGGGACAGAAAGCAGACGCCAGGGCCAGAGAGGTGAGTCTATGTGACTTTTCCCCAAGACAAAAAGAGAAACTGGAACATCATTACGATTCATTTGTTTGGAACAAGCTGTCACTACAAGCCAAAGGACTCTGCCCAAAAAAACACCTCAGAGGACAAAGTCAGGAGAGCTGGCATTGATGGCCAGAGAGGCCAGCTGATAATGACACATGCCCTACCCTGCTTCACAGGGCCACCTGGACTCCTGGACCCCAACTGTAACCAATGCTTGTAGCTCTGTTGAGGACAATCATAACAAATCATCAAAAAGAAAATTCATTTGTTAATTTCTTAGTTACCAAATTGACTCAGTCACAGAAACACAAAAAAAAAGGTATCTAATGAAGCCTACTGGGATAGAGATGTGGCCTAAAGAGGCTCTGCCTGGAGATTATGAATTTTCAGTGCCCAAAGGAACTAGAAAATGAGAAGCTGTGTTTGCATCTATGCTACTGAGGAAGAGGGGTATCGAGCATGCATCACACAGTGTAGTGTCCTGGTCGCTAGAGCCAAGTGATCTTAGAAGAAATGCCAAGCCAACTAAAGATCTCAATGGGGGAAAAAATGGCCTTTTGTCTGTCTCATTTATTTCTGCTTTCCATCTATCCTTTACTTCCCAGTTCCTAAAAACAAACAAAAATAACTACAATAAAATATAGTCAAAAAATTATTCCCAGTAAGCTAAGGAAAACATATTACTGCCTTGAATTAGACTTCAGGTCTTGTAACTGCCTCTCATTCTCCTGGAGAAAATGGAACTTGCAGATCTCACAAAATGTAAGGTGCCATGGTTTTCTGTAAACAAGAGCGAGCCAAGAGATACATATCCTCCCCAGGACCACATCTAAGACGATGGATGCCCACTAACAGCTGCAGCCTTCCCGAGGAAAGAGGCATTTTCTAGGTCAAGTGTGAAACAGTTGATTCCCTACTCCCAAGTAAATCTTAGTTCTGGGCCACAGTTTCTGGTGGTCTCAATGTAGCTGATGGCCTTCAACAGCCCTGTCTAATGTGTCTGGGTGAAAAATTTGGAGCTTGGAGACTATAATTGAACTTCAGAGATATTTGTGGCACCCTCAGGCCAGCTGGGCACTTGGAAATAAACATAAGAACTCATACTTAGCACCTGGCCAACAGCTGCTCTGGGGGACAGCATGTAACTACCACAAAAGCTTATATTCAAAGAGGCAGCTCTGGGAGACACAAGCCCGCCAGCATAGGATGGCATTAACCATGGAGTCTGCAAGAGACAAGCTTTTCTCTCCTCAGTAAAATGAGAATAGCCCTCAGCATCAATGCCACAAAGCATCTTAGAATCTGTGCTGATTTTCAAATTATTATAGCCAGCGATTTAATGCATGATTTACAAACTTAAATCTCAATAAGATTATATGGGGCTTCTTCATGAGCACTATGATAACTGGAAAGGGTGGCACAGGTATGGAGGAGAAGGCTACTAGAAGACTTTGCTCAGGTACCTTTGTTTCTGATGCAGAGGCTCCTGGAAGCAAGGGAACACTTCCACTGGGGACTTACTTGAAGTGACAAGTGGGCTCGTTTCTGGAGACCAAGAAGTTACCCTTCTCCAAGTGGGTGCAAATACCACCTTCACATCTTAATATCTGAGGGGTCCACTGTGTAAACCGCTTTTCTTAAAAACAGAAAAAAGCTTCTCTGATAATTTTATCTGCATTTTTCTCTGACATTACCAAGCAGAGTAGAAAACCAAAGATGACTTGGGATTCACAACAAATTCTACACACGATCAATGGAATGTCAACAAGCATAATGAAATGTTAGCATTAAAAGCCAAGGTATCGGGCTGAAGAGGTGGCCGAGAGGTTAAGAGCACTGGCTGCTCTTCCACAGGTCTTGAGTTCAATTCCTAGCAACCACCTATACATCTGCACATCACAACCATCTATAATGAGATCTGGTGCTCTCTTTTGGTGTGCAGGCAGAACACTGTATGCATAATAAATAAATCTTTAAAGAAAAAAGTCAAAATAGCACACACACTGTAAGAGATACTCCAGGAAGCCTGTGTCCCTTAAATGAGTCCCCCCACCACCTCCCTCCCCCTTCTCACACCCTCACCTCCTCTCTCTTTTTCTCTCTCCCTTCTCTCCTCTCTCCCTCTCCTCCCTCCCTCTCCCCTCTCTCCCCCCCTCCTGTCCCAGATCCCCCCATACCACCATACTGTTTCTTATACTCCACAAAAAACAACAGTTCCCATCTCCAGATAAGCTTTGTTGCTGTTCCTTATGACCTTTTCCTTCAAGGCTCCCCTCAGGGTCTATCCTGTCTAATTCTGACCTACAGTTGTTAGGGGAGGTCATCCCATAATGCCATACCTCAGGCAGCAGCTGTCCATGTGCCTGACAGTGCAGCTCAGCCACACCTACACCCAGCAGAGCCTACACCTCCCTCACTCAGTGACAGGACTTCTATGTCTGTCCTCTATCCGCACACCAGCAACCACCTAATAAAGTGGAGCAGGATAGAGAGACAAGCCAGGGAGACGGTGTCCCATGGTGTCCAGTGATCCTCTATTAGGTGATCTTACAGAACGCTGCTACCTTCTGGAACATTCATCATTGTGCCCTATATTTTTAAAAAGAGGGACTTCGGGTGCTTAATTTGGGAAAATTACCTGCACTCAAAAAGCACAGATGTTGTGGATGGAGAGCTTGGCCAACACTTAGACACTGAGCTGCTGTGATTCCCATTCCTACCCACAGCAGAAATTTGACATCTCAAATGATTCTGCCAGTGAGCTCTGGCTACCTTCCAGTTCAGTAATGTGGGAAATTACCTTGAGCTGAGTAAAGTTTCTTCCCAAGTTTCCTTATCTGTAAACTATCAAATACCTCTAAAGGGTTTTTACAGTCCCCTAAACACTGACCCAAACACAATGTCATTTAATACTGCTGTATGTCATTTTCCTACCCTTAGAAGCTACTGTGGTGTGCCAGGAAGTCAAACAGTGGAAACTTCTAGAAAACTGGGTTTTCAACAATGCAAACCCCCATGGCATGGAGTCCTGTGACTTAGAACTTGGAGGCAATGGGATTAGAAGCTCAAGACCAACATAGGTTATGTTAGAACCTATCTTAAAACACCAAGAAATAAGCTACAATGCAATATATATATATATATATGTTGAGCAATAAAAATTATTTTTAAAAAACTAGGAAAGAAATGTATACTTTAGTGATATTATTGTGGCGGTTTTACAGTAGAGAAAAGTTAGGCAGCAAATTGGATCTTTCCCCTATGATGTGTTTTTCACATATTCTGAATTATTTTTCAAGAGACAAGCTTAGCCTGTTGTACACTGGCTGTTCACAGTAGGATCTTACACACATTCTCATGCAGCAGCTGCATTTTTACAGAGTGTACACATTTCTATTTCTTCAACATCTACATCACATACCTTTTCTCTTTCTGTAGTGTCTTAAGGGAAACCTTTTCTTAAAACACATTCGTGAATAGTCTCCCTGAAATAGAAACCAGTCATGTTAGCAGCTAATAGTTCCCCCTCTGTCCATAAGCAAGAAGTCCTCAAGACTGGATTATTCAGCTATAAAAGAAACTTGAGACATGGTCCACCACGTATCAGTCTGCAAAAGATATCCAAGATGACCAGCCAAAACCTAGGAGCCAGCACTTGAGGTCATCCCTTCTAGCCAGGTAAAGTCAGCGTGAGTCTGCAGGAGCCTAGTTATCAGACTGAGGTTTAAGAAGCCTGTGAAATCACTACCATCTACATGAACTCTAGGGTCCTGAGTGCTGGACTTCAAGGGACACTTAGCCACCTTGATAGGGAACAGCATAAGGGCACTCAACCTATCAGTAGACCAAATTGGTCACTCCAAGCTTTCCACCACCAAGATGTCCTCCAAACATATTCTACATCAAAACTCACCCTACTTCAACTCAGAAGCTACAAAACTGGAAAGTTCCTCTCTACTCTAAGCAGCCAGAAAAATTCATAAATTTTAGGTTAAACCCATCAGAGAGTTGATATCATAAGTAAAGATGGATCCAACCCTGAAGATATATGACTGAAAATATATGACTGGAGCCTAGTTTCCCAGTGACTGGCCCAGGAGGATGGCAAGAGTGCCCAATGGGGTCATCAGAGGTTTCTCCCAGGAGTATGAGCTACAAGTAAGCACAAAGTGAGACCACAGAATCTAGGGGAGCAAGGAAAGAATGTGCCTTGACCTGGGCAATCTCCCACGTGCTTTGTCCAGCTCTTCACACCTTTCTGGATGCTCCAGAGAATAAGAAAGATTCTACTATGATATATTCCAGAAGATAGGAGATATTACTTCAGGAACCCCCTGCACTAAGAGGAGGACAGCAGAGCATGCCACCCTCAGGGTACTGGTGAAGGTTTATTAAGGGTGGAGAAGTACAACAAAGTCCTGGCTCCCCTCTGCAACCAGAGCAAAAGCATTTCTGTGCCAAGACTATGGCATATGCCAACCATCAGGAAAAAAAAACAAAAACAAAAACAAAAACGGACAATTGGAAAAATCCCACCTTTAGACTCAGGGACCAAGGACATGAAGCTGAAACAAAGAAAACAAACAAAACAAACCACCAAACATCAGTGACAGCTAAGAAGATTTTACAACAGTGACAGGGCCAATTCCAGAACACTAGAGCTGAAGATGGGCTGGGAAAGCTGATAATATATCTCTGTGAAAACCAGGCATGCACTCAGCACAAGGTAATAGCTGAGTAACCATAGCAACAACATCATTGAACTAACCTCCTCCTGTCTGTGCTGATTCAAGGCCCTTCTAAGGGTCTAACAGGAGAGGAGGTGGCCATGCTCGGTGAAAGACCTACTGTTGGCCTCAGTCTATATAGCCTGTGTATGTCAAGTCCAGCCCTGCATCTGCTTTTTCACATAATTATTTCTTGAGACACAAGCAGGCAGCAGTCAAGCTCATGTATTATCTGCATCTGTGTGTGCCATTCAATAGAGCTGTGAGCCATTGATAAGGTCCATTACATCTAAAATATTTATTTTTAGACATTTCACCATTAAAAAAAAGTTTGCAAAGATGTGCTATGTTTAAGTTAAAGATTTTAAGCAAAATTTCTCAAACACATGCAAAAGCAAGAAAATTACCCACCAAGAAGTCACAAAGCCACGCATGGGAACAGCTACTGATGTGTCCTGCATCCTAAAACCATCCAAGAGAGGACTCTAGACAGCACTCATCAAATCTTAGCTACTGATGCAGGAGCAGGCAGAGGGCCACCTGTGGCTAATCTATCCTGCTATCTGGTTGCCTATGTGTTCTACTAAAAAAGGACACACTATCTCCCTTATAGCAGAGATGAGTTGAACAGAGACTACTACTGCCCCCAGGATGAAGTATTTGCTCTCCATCTCTTTAAGTAAAATTCCCCACACCCTGCTTTAGTATAAAAGTAAATACCAGGCATTAATGAATGGGAAATATCACCAAAGAGAATGAACTATTAGGAAATATCAAATGGAAATGCTGGAAATCATCTGAATGGCAGTAGATGATAGATAGGCTCAGTTATTAAGTAAAATCAATGGAAATATCAGCATGATGCTAGTGAAAAGACCTAGTCTAAGGAGCACTCACAGAGTCCTACCCTCCAGCTCAGCACTACAACACCTCCATCATCTACTACCATCACCACCAACTACACTTCTTAGAGTGATCCATGATTTACAGAACCACAGAGGAAGTCAGCTAGGTCAAATCCTGTTCATTATAGTAGGAACAGTTTCTTGAGCTAATGATAAAACACAGATCAAGCCATGCTCTCCAGAGGGCCCTCACAGCTGTGCACCAGCAATTTTGGAATAAAACTATTATTTTCAATAAATACTGACCTCCAACCTAGACTTCTGTACTCAGCAAAATTATCAATCACCATAGATGGAGTAAACAAGATATTTCATGAGAAAGGCAGACTGAAACAAATAGGTATATCTACCAATCCAGCCCTCCAGAAAGCTTAGAGGGAAAACTCCAACCTAAGGATCCCAGATACACCAATGAAACCACAAATATTCAAACATCCTACAGAAGAAAAGCCCAGAGAAAGAAAATACATATAAGCTACCACCAAAAATCGCAGGAAACATCAATCAGTGGTCACTAATATCCCTTAATATCAATAAACTCAACTCACCTATAAAAAGACACACGCTAGCAAGATGGATACAAAAACAGAAGCTATCCTTCTGCTGTATACAAGAAACACACCTCAACCACAAAGACAGACACAGGCTCAGAGTAAAGGGTTGGGAAAAGATTTTCCAATCAAATAGCCTAAGAAACAAGCTTGAGTTGCCATCCTAATATCTAACAAAGTAGACTTTAAGCTAAAACCAATTAAAAAGGAGCAAGATGGACATTACTTATTCATCACAGGAAAAATTGGTCAAGAGAAGATTTCAATCCTGAAT
>PVIH01027193.1:0-17386 GCA_004025045.1 Sigmodon hispidus | reverse complement strand
AATTGCCGCCCGAACCAGCGACCGAGGCCTGACTACTCCCACCCCGTGGGCATTGACAGAAAGTGTGGACATAACGGCGAGAAAAAGGTCGTATGATTATATTAATGTATGATTATATTAATGTGTGATCATATTAATGTGTGATTAATGTGTTTGATGTGGATTGTGTATTCTGAATAAGCATCAGTAAAAGGTTATTTAACCGCCATTGAGTGTCTGGGCTTTCTGTCCAATTCGTCTCCAGCTGACCACTGGGGAAGTGCCCGGGATTCTGCTCGTGACAGTAGGATACGCCTCAGTCCACCCTAAAAGCTATCTACAAAAACTAAGAGATAATTGTTACCCCCCCCCTTCTAGGTTTGATCTCAGTAAAGTCAACTTCCCATTGCTGGCTGGGCCGAGTTCTTCGTAACCTGGTTCCTGCTGGGATCTTGGAGAGAAAGGCATTAGCCAGCTGACAAGCCTTACATTTTCTTGCTATTTTTGAGCCAAAGTCTTTCTCTTAGCTGGTGGGATGTCTTAGAAGTCAGTCAGGAGCTGTAGGAGCTTATTTTTCCCGAGGTGAGTAAGCCGGTACACTCGGTAGAGGTACTCATATGCTTCTGTTTCCCTGTCTGGGGTCATGGTTTTAACTATCTCTTCTTGGTTAGCTTCCTTCTCAAGGGTCAGTGTTTGGATCCTGACATTTCCTTCCTGGACAGCTGCTGCCTGGGCTTCTTCATCTGCTCTCCTGTTTCCCACTGCTATCGGGTTAGTGCCCTTTTGATGTCCGGGGCAATGAACGATAGCTAGTTCTTTGGGGAGCATCACAGCTGCTAACAGGGCCAAAATTTCTTGTTTGTGTTTAATTTTTTTACCCGCTGATGTAAGCAACCCTCTTTTTTTATATATGGCCCCATGAACCTGGGCAGTGGCGAAGGCATACCAACTATCTGTGTAGATAGTGGTCCTCTTTCCCTCAGCCAATTCAAGAGCCTTGGTTAATGCAATGAGTTCTGCTTTCTGGGCTGATGTTCCTTCTGGCAGACTAGCAGACCATATGACTTTATTTTTATCAACTACTGCCACCCCTGCTTGCCGGTTACCTTCAAGCAGGAAGCTACTCCCGTCAGTATACCAGATGAGGTCCAAGTGCTGTAATGGCTGGTCTCTCAGGTCTCGCCGGACCCGGGCTTCCTCCGCCAGGACATCCTGACAGCTGTGTATTATCTCTTCGTCGGTGTCCGGGAGTAGAGTGGTGGGGTTAAGGGCAGTTGGGGGGCCAAAAACAATCCTGTCCTTGTTTAAAAGGATGCTTTGGTAGTGGGTGATTCTTGCATTTGTGAGCCAGCGATCTGGCGGCTGGTGGATGATGCTCTCTAATGCATGCAGAGCCAGCACCATCATCCTCTGTCCCAGAGTTAATTTGTCTGCATCTTTCATGAGGAGGGCCACTGCTGCGATGGAGTGCAAGCATCTAGGCCATCCTTATGCCACTGAGTCTAGTCTCTTAGATAAGTAAGCTACTGGTCTTTTCCATGGTCCCAGAGTTTGAGTTAGTACCCCTTTTGCCACTCCTCATTTCTCATCCACGTAGAGGTGGAATGGTTTGCTTACATCAGGGAGGGCCAGTTTGGGGGCCTCAAGTAGGGCTGTTTTAATGCGGTCGAAAGTCTCTTGTTGTTCTGCTTCTCATTTAAACTCAGTTTGGTCTTTTAGTAGGGGGCACAGGGGGCGCCACCAGAGCTGCAAACCCAGGAATCTATAGTCTGCAGAATCTTGCTGTTCTCAGGAATTCTCTCAGCTCCTTCTGAGTGGTGGGCAGGGGGATTTTGAAGACCGTTGCCTTACGGGCCTCGGTCAGCCACCTCTTTCCTTCCTTCAGTGTGTAGCCCAGAAATGTGACACTGGGCCGGCAGAGTTGTGCTTTCTTGGCCGAGGCTCTATATCCAAGCCGGGTTAATTCTAAAAGCAGTTTCTCAGTTCCTAGTCTACATTGCTCTGGGGTGGATGTGGCTAGTAGAAGATCGTCTACATATTGAAGTAATGTTACCTTGGGGTTAGCAGCCCAGAAGGGCTGTAGGTCTTGGTATAGTGCTTCATCAAAGATGGTGGGTGAATTCTTAAATCCCTGTGGCAACTGTGTCTGGGTGAGTTGCCTGGAATACCCGGCTTTAGGGTCTATCCATTTAAAGGCAAAAAGAGGCTGGCTAGTATCATGTAATCTTAAACAGAAAAAGGCATCTTTTAAGTCTAGGACAGTGTATCATCTCCGACTAGGGTCAAGGGTACTCAACAAGTTATATGGATTTGGCACAGTCAGATGGATATCCAGTATGCGAGCGTTTATTTCTCTTAAGTCTTGGACAGGGCGATAGTCTCCTGCCCCTGGTTTTTTAACTGGAAGCAGAGGAGTGTTCCAGTCTGACTGACAGTGTCACAGGACCCGGAGCTCCAGAAACCTGAGAATATGGGGGCGAATTCCTTCACGGGCCTCTCTGCTCATGTGGTATTGTCTGACCCTTATTGGGGAGGCCGCAGGCCTTAGGGTGACCACCACAGGAGCTGGAGAAGCACCATCTCCAATCCCACTGTCTCAGCCCAGGCCCCAGGGAAGGCTTTCTTTTTAAGCCTCAATCGACTCTTCCAGACCCCTGGGGGTTTTATGTAGGCGGTACTCCTCCTCTGTTGATAAAGTCAGTACTGTCAGAGCAGGTTGGCTCACTAGAGGGTTGGTAAATTCAACTTGGAGTCCCCTAGGGTGAAAGGTGATCCCAGCTTAGTGAGCAGGTCTCGCCCCAGTAATGGTGCCGGGCATTTGGGAATTACTAGGAAGGAGTGTTGGACTCTTCCTTTTCCTAGATCTACAATTCGTTTGGTGGTCCACGGCTGGTGTTTACTTCCATTAGCCCCGTGTACCAGGGACCGTTTTTTTGATAGTGGTCCTAAGGGGGTCTGCAGAGCTGAAAAGGTAGCTCCTGTGTCAACCTCAAAATTAATTGTAGTCTCCTCCACATTAAAGATTACCCGGAGTTCGGGGAGGGGGTCCGAACTCTGACCTCTCTAGTCTTTAAGGGCTAGAAGATCTATGGGCTTCTTTTTCTTCTTTGGGCAGTCTTGAGCCCAATGTCTTTTTTCCTTGCAGTATGCGCATTGATTGGGGCCCAGGCGCACTCTTGGGCCCAGGTCCCTATCTCTCCTATTCCTGCCTCTGGCATCTTTATTCTTTATTACTTTGGCCAGAATTTTTTATTTATTTATTTATTTTGTCTCTTAATCTCTCCTTCTCTTCCTGATCTTTTTTTCTCTGTCTCTCCTTTTCTTTTTTTTTCCTCTGTAATCTCTGTTTTTTTCCTTCCTCTGTCTCTCTTTTATAATAGACTTGTTCAGCTTCCTTAACCAAATCTCTGAGTCCTATATCCTGTAGACCATCTATTCTTTGGAGTTTCTTGCGGATATCAGTGGCTGACTGCCCTATAAAAGCCATTGCCATGGCCCCTCTCTGCTCTTCTGACTCTGGATCAAATGGAGTGTATCGTCTGTATGCCTCCACCAGTCTTTCTAGAAACATGGATGGTGCTTCTTCCTTTCCCTGCTGAATCTCTCTTACCTTTGCTAGATTGGTGGGTCGGCATGCTGCTGCCCTGAGACCGGCCATCAGTGCCTGGCGGTAGAGCTGTAGGTGTGCCCTACCTTCAGGTTCATTGGGATCTCAATTAGGGCGTCTTAAGGGAAAAGCATCATCAATCAGGTTAGGCAGCTGAGTCAGTCTCCCGTCAGGGCCGGGAACCGCTTTCCACGCTTCTAAAAGTATCTGGTCTCTCTCTTCTGTGGTGAAGAGAGTTTCTAAAAGCTGCTGACAGTCATCCCAGGTGGGCTGATGAGAGTATATAAGAGATTCTAACAGGCCAGTAAGCTTAGAGGGGTCTTCAGAGAAAGAGGGGTTATTATTTTTTCAATTGTACAGATCAGAGGAGGAAAAGGGCCAATACTGGAGAGCAGGCATTTCCCCTCCTTGCCCGTCGTCCACAGGGGGACCGAACAGACACAGGGGGAGAGTGACAGCAATGGACTCTGGTCCAGTCCAGCTACGGGTGCCTCCGGCCAGTCCTGTCATCATCTGAGTAGAGACCTGTGGGTGAGGCTCAGCCGTTGGTGGGGGTGACTCATACGGACGGGGTAGGGAATCAGAATCAAGGTGGAGCTGCAGCTCAGGCTTCGAATCAGGAAGAACTGGAGCTGTAGATCCTGGGGATTGAGGGGAGGGTTTTGCAGGAAGGAGAGGGACAGGAGAAGGCAGACTGGGAGTCAGAAAGGGCTGGAACCAAGAAGGCAGATTTTCTACCAGATCTTCCCATACCAAGATGTAGGGTTCCTGGTCCGGGTGTCCATGTGATCCTGGATTGAAAACAATCTGTTTAACAGCTCTGATAGTATCTAGATGAAAAGTCCCTGCAGAGGGCCAGCCTACCCCGAACGCAGGCCATTCTGCAGAGCAAAATGTCTGCCACTGGCTTTTTTGGAGGGCGGTTCCCAGGTCAGAGGCCAGTCACACGATCTCGGACCAATGAGAGAGAGTCAAAGACAAGGGGGTAGAGACTTTATGGCCCATTTCAGACATGGTATACCATGAACATGTAAAGACAAAAACAATTAGGACAGACAGAGACACAAACAGCCAGCAACACCGCGAACGGCAAAATGAAAGTAAAATCCAATCTAGTGGTCCAGACCTCCTCATGACTGGCGGCGAAACAAATGGGCTCGATGTAAGATCGGAACCCAACAGACAGACTTTTAAGCGTCCTTGGCTGCCCTCCCACTCGGTCTGCGAGTCCTCGACACGTCTGCCTGTCATGGCTAGAAGGGACTTATGTCCTTCTCCAGTGACCACCGCCAGTCTTACTCACCACAGAAGGCTGTCCTCTGTCCCAGGAGTCAAAATGTGGAACCTCCAAATGTAATGGGCGGGAGAGACGGACCCAAACCAGACTCTCTGTAGCAGACACAAAAGAAATTTTATTGCCAGCTAACGCACGGGCCCAAGGCAGCTGAAAGAGCCAGTGGGCCCGAACATTTTTGGGAGGTATCTTTTATACAGCCAATTGGATAGGGGAGGGATTGGGAGAAGGAAGTTGGAACAGGTAAGTGTGGAGCTATCCGGCTCCTGGGAGAGGAAGCTGAAGTGGTTCTCAGAGCAGCTGAGGAGCTCGGGGTGCACGTAAAGTGCGATTCATTTCCTGAAGCTTGTTTTTTCCTCTCTCAGGCCTGCCTCTTGCCCCTCAAGGTCAGTCAGAGTTCATTCCTGAAAAATCCCATTCTCACATTGTTAGTTAAATAAATTTGTACTCTTTATTCATTACCCAGTGTGGTGGTTTAAATGGAAAGTGCCCCCATGGCCCCATATTTAAATACTTGGTTCCATTTGGTAGAACCTTTGTGGAATATTATCTTACCTGGGCAAAGATGTGTTACACTTGTCTATACTGCATGTTTAATTATGTAAAGATGTGTTGCTGCCTGCCTGATTGGTCTAATAAAAAGTTGAACAGCCAATAGCTAGGCAGGAGAGGGATAGGTGTGGCTGCTAGGCAGAGAGAATAAGTAGGAGGAGAAATCTAGGTTGTAAAGAAGAAAAGAAGAGGGAGACCATAATTAAGAGAAAGATAAATACACACAGGGCCAGAAGCCAGGCAGCTGTCAGCCAGCCAGATATATAAGAACAGCAAGAAAGTAAGATATACAAGAGCTACATTAAGGGTGAGCATTCATAACTAATAAGATGTCTCTGTGTCATTATTTGGGAGCTGGTTGGTGGCCCCCAAAAGAAAAAGCCTGGTACATGGAACTTTTTGAGAAGGATTAGGAGGTGTGGTCTTGTTCGAGGCGGATGTCACTGGGAGTGAGATTTGAAGTTTCAAAAAACTGATATCATTCCTATTCCTCTTCCTGTTTGTGGTTGTAGATCAAGATAGGAGCTCTCAACTATTCTTTTACTCTGCATGATGAACCCTATCCTTCTGAATATAAAGCAAGCTAAACACTATCTTTTATAAGTTGCCTTGGTCATGGTGTTTTATCACAATAACCAAAAAGTAACTAAGACAGAAGTTGGCAGCAGGGACTGAGCTTTTGCTGCAACAAGCCTGACCATGCTGCCTGTTGATGGAATGTGGAGACTTTGGGGCTTAGAATTGCTAGGAAAGTGGTTAGGTTCTTTAAGCCAACCTACTAGAACCTTGGAAGACAGTGCTGAGAGCAATGTAGATGGGGCCTAGCTCAAGAAGTTTCAGAGGAAAACAGTATTAGCAACTGGTCTAGGTGCTACCATTTCCAGCATCTCTAGCTGCCTCCACAGTCCTATGACTACCCATATACTGCTAGTACTCAGGCATTATGCTAGTCAGCCCAGGGCCCTATGGCAACATATTTGTTGCCAGTATCCGGGCAAATATCTAGATGGCCCAGAGTTACGTTGTCTGTGTGCGGGTAAGCTATGCACAGGCAAGCCCCTCCCTGTCTCTCTCTCTCTTCCTCTCGCTCTTGCTAAGAGGTCACATCTATATTTCAGTTCTCTCTCTCTCTCTCTCTCTCTCTCTCTCTCTCTCTCTCTCTCTGTTTGTCTCTCTGTCTCTCTCTGTCTCTCTGTGTGTGTGTGTGTCTCTCTCTCCTCCCCCTCTTTCTTCTCATGAGGCCACTTTGCATCTGCTTCCTCTCCCTTCTCTCAATAAAATTTTCCACGTGAGCACTGTTTGCATGGTGTCTCTGTTTCTTATTCCCCAAGCCAGTTTTTTAAATACAGCATTTGGTCCTCTGACCTGGACAGGCTCTCCAGCCAGTCTGGGACATGCAGGGCCTCTGGAACCTGGTCTGCTCAGACAGCCCTATTTTTCCACCTAGTGGATCACTGGGACTCTATCCAACACCGATGATTGGTAAGCTCCCCTTCTCCCCTTCTGGCCATTTCCAAAGAGTGAGTGAGGCCTCCTTTCTTAAGCACAGTCCCCGGTTTCTTTTCTTGGAATCCTAGTACCAGGTCACTGTGTCTCACTGAGGCTTATCCCCTCTGTCCCTGCTCTGTGACTGACAACTCACTTAGCAGCTTATGTCTTCTCATCTCTTCTACCTCACAGTCCTTCAGGCCCTGCTCTGTTCGATCACTCAGCAGCCTGCGTCCTAATCATCCTGCTTCACTTGTGAGAAAGAAACCTACCACCAAACCTCTGTCTTTGCAACTTCTGCCAGCGATCCACTAGAGCCAAGCCCCTTTACCCAGAGTCCCTGGGCTGTGTGCCCCTGCCCTGCCCCCTTTTGTCTGTCCTGTTTGCTCTCCTCTCCTAACAGCCTGGGAGATCGTGGTTTGGCTCTAGCCCGATGGATTCCTCCCTTATTGCCTGCTCCCTCCCTGCTCCTGTGCCTGCTGGCATCTCGTGTTTCCCTCAGATGTCTCCTTCTTCTGTCTCTGTCTGCTCCCTCCTGTGGCCAGAGAAAGTGGAAGATCTGGGCTTGGCTGCTCCACTCCCAGTCTGTGAAGCTAGCTGCCACTCTGTGGCTGCCACCCCCTGTCGCTATGCTATAGGCTGGGGGTTCTCTTGTTTCTCTTCTTTACATTTTTTGAGCTCCAGTGCATGGAGCATGAAAGCTTTTCAGGAAAAGCTTTGTCTGTCTTTGTGTTAAAAAGGCTATTTTGTGTGTGCAGATGGGAATGTGTGAATGACATGGCCACATGATTGTGATTCTGATTGAGATTATGTGTTATTCTGTTTGTCTTGGGGAAAAATGTGATAAGATGGGCAGGTGCCATCTTGACTAAGGTCAAAGTCAGATGTGTCAGATGACTTCATTGGAAAGTGCTGTTTGTCTTGTTGAAAGGTTTTGTCTATTTCTTCTGAAAGTTGTGCATGCTTGTTTTATTGGAAAGTTTTGTCTGTGTTTCCTGATGTGTTGTGGCAAGCATGGAGTTGAAACAAATGGTTTGTGTATTTTTGCTGTCTCTGCTGTGGTAACTAGTCACCACATTTATGGTCAGCCACACTCAGAATTGATCTCTGAGCTCTGGTCACTGGATTCAGGTTAGCAGGAGTTCAGATATCTTTTTGATCTCGATAATGTTAAAATTGTTTTATGCTGTACTTTTTACTGAAAAGCTGGCTCTAGAGCTGGACTCTGGCTCTCCCTTCACTAGACCCAAGCATGCTTATTTAAGAATTTCCTCTGTGTCATTTTGTCAGTCTGAGCCCCCAACACAGTGACAGAGAAAAGAAAGCAAAGAGGAGCAGCTAAAAATTATCAGACATGGTCCATATATCCTATATAATATATATTATATCCTTGAGACTTATAAGTTTATTTTATTAGATATGATTAAAATCTGTTATAATTAAAACTAATAATCCCAAAATTGATAATTAGAAATCTATACATGGGGTCAATTTAAGGAAACCATATAGCATAATTCCATCTTGCATTGCCATCATTTTTAGTCAGCCCCATAGCTGGCTGACATTTTGCTGGAGTTACTGAAGGTAGATATCATGTGATTTCACCATCTTTGGTCAGCCACATGTTTGTCAGCTATCTTTGCTAAGAGTTATAAAGATGGATGCCTATGATTTTGCCACAATCTTGGTTAAAGATGACCACGTGGAATGGGCCTACTAAGGAGGCAACAACATGTCTCTAAGATATTTTGGATTGGGATAGATTTTTGTATGGTAATTTGTGTTACATCCTGAAAGCACGATAGAATTTAAAACAACGCTTGTTTTGTAAGTTATTATTATTTTTTTTATAAATTTCTTGTTTTTAACTTTATTCATTTATTTATTTGCCTTGGTGTTTGCCTGGAACTGGAACTACAGACAGTTGTTAGCTGCCATATGGGTGCTGGGAATCGAACCCGGGTCCTCTGGAAGAGCAGACGGTGCTCTTAACCGCTGAACCATCTCTCCAGCCCCTATTATTATTTGTAAGGTGCATATATGCTTTATATACAATAATGCACCTTGATCTGACAGCTAAACTCTGTAACTTACAGTCACCCAGGAGAGAATGTCTTTAAAGACATAAAGGGATCACAGGCACCAGCTAACATTTGCACAGCAAGGCTAGAGTTTCCAAGTGAGTCCATTTGCAACGTTGGACCTTAGAAGTTTTTGGAATTCTAGTGCCAGGTGATAGTCACCAGGGAACCAGCCACAGTGAAGTGGAGCAGCTGAGATCTAGGAGGCAGACTATGTATAGGCTGCACAGGGTGGGGTCCAAGGAGTGATACAAGCCAAAAAAAAAACCCTAAAAAAGATTGTAAATGAATCCCAGATATTAAGGGAAGACATTTAAGAGATTTTAAACCTTTCTAAGAATAGTTTTTTTAAAAAACTTTATTTATTTATTTATTTATTTATTTGCCTTGGTGTTTGCCTGGAACTGGAACTACAGACAGTTGTTAGCTGCCATGTGGGTGCTGGGAATCGAACCCGGGTCCTCTGGAAGAGCAGACGTTGCTCTTAACCGCTGAGCCATCTCTCCAGCCCCCGAATAGTTTTTAAAATATTCAAATTTGTAAGGCTACAGATCATTTTAAATTTATAAAATGTTTTATATTGTTAATATTTGGACTTAAAAGGCAAAAAAATTAGTGTCACAGTCATAAGCACCAAATATGAACCAGAAACTGGGTTCTTATCCTTGTAACTATACCTCTTTTGATTCCAATATATTACCCAATCAATCCTATAGTCTCACCTTCATGATATATAAATGACCCTGATGAACAAACAACCTTCTTCCTGAGGAGCGCAGGCAAGTTCAGGAACAAGCTAGAATACATGCAGACAAAATTCGCTCATCTTCCTGGGGCTGAACTGGTTCTAATGAGACCCTTATTGGGATTATAACACCCCAAGTGTCACTCTAGCTAGACACCAGATTACAACCTGCCTCCTGATCAGTCTCCATAATGCTGCCCTCAAACCAGTGAACTATGAGAAATGTCAAGAAATGGTTCAGGACAGAAAGGAAAATCTGTCTCAGTTCCTAGAATTCCTCACAAAGGCTCTCTTACAGTATAATCTAGACCCTGAAAACCCAGAGGACAGACAACTTCTTATGACACATTTCTGTCCCTAGAGCTTCCCTGACATTATGGCCAAGCTTAAGCATCTGGAGAGAGAGCCCCTGACCTCTCAGGTAGAATCTTAGAGTTTCTCTCTTTTTCTCTTTTTCCCATGAGGTCACTCTGTCTGCTTTCTTTCTTTTCCCCTCTCCTTTCCCCTAATAAAACTTTCCTGGTGAGCACTGTCTGCATGGTGTCTCCGTGTCTCACCTTCCAGGGATCATTCTTATTAGTGAAAAAATTGTAATTGATTTTGCCCTTGTCCTAAGAATCTGCCCAAGGCTAGACTGAGGAGGTTTAGACTAAGTTCATTGGCTGAGGTGTCAAAATAGCCTAGTACTTTGTGCTTGGTTATTAGCAATCATTCTTATGTGGGTCTACAACACAAAAGAGCAAGTGAAGCAGAAAGAAATAAAAAATATACAGTTTGAGGAGAAAAAGAACACCAGGAAAGCTGATGTTGGAGCCAAAGCTTGTGCTGAAAGAAATAAGAGGCTGATGGGATAGAGGGAGGGGTGCCCTGCCCAGCTCAATTTCTAATTTGTGAATAGGAAAGATCTGAGGCATTTTCTGGTCCTAAAAATAACAACAAAGGAAAGTTGCTGTTAGTCAGGGGCGTAAGCTGCACCCACGTAAGCAGCTGAACTTCACTGTCCACATGGTTCTGGCTTTACAGCCAGGAAGAATCCGTGAATAAAAGGTATGCAGACTCTTTGTGTGGGTAAGGAAAGTTTCTGAAGCCAGAAAATGTGTACCGGCAGGCCCTACATGGAGGCCCTGAGAGGGCAAGAGGCCTTCAAAGGCCATTGTGTGAAGCTGTAAAAAAGAAGCCTGGGTCACTTTTGAGACCCCAAAAGTTAGAGGTCCCAGAGCTGTGAGCTATGTGCCTAGAAAAGCCTCACACTGGGAGTGGAACCAGCCTGGGAAGGAGATGCATCTCAGGCAGCAAAGCTGGAAGAGCATCTGAGCCCTCTGACATCAGACATGGAGCTGCAGGATTTGGGGTTTGCCGTTTGGTTTTGGGCTTAGTTTAGTCCATATTCTCACTATGCCCTCTTTATTTTCTTTTGGAATGGTAATGTCTATTCTGCACCACTGTATATTGGAAGTATATAATTTACTTTTTTATTTCATAGGTAGTTGTAGAAAGAGGTTTCTGGCCCTAACTAGCATCACAGTTTGGACCTGCTATGCCTGATGCTGTTTATCTGGACCAGCAATCCCAAAGTCCCAAAGAAACACACAGACACTTATACATTAATTTCATGCTGTTTGCCCTATGGCTCTGGCATATTGCTACCTAGCTCCTTCATCTTAATTCAACCCATTTCAATTAATCTGTCCTGCCACGTGGCCCATGGCTTACCTGTTTCATTACATCTTGCATCATGGGAGGCTGGATCACGTCTCTATCTAACTTCTGTCGTCTCTGATGTAACTGAAGATTAGATTGTATAGGTATAGTTTTTCTTAGTTGTTATAAAAGGTATATTAGGTATGAAACCTTAGACTCACAAGGATAAAGTAGATGATAGAATATGTTCTTTAATTTTGTTAAATACAAATAGACGAGATGTTGTAACTACATTTCTTGCTTGATAGCTGTTTTGTTATATGTAATTTTGCTATGTTAAAATTGAAACCATCCTTTTCAATTAGACAGAAAAGGGGAACTGGTATGTGAATGTCTTTCTGTATGCTGTGAATATCATTCTTTAAATAAAGGAACTGTTTTGGCCATGGCAGGCACCGTAGAGTAGGTGGGAAACTACAGCATAGGTTGGAGAAGGAGGGCGGAGTCAGAAAGAGAGACATGATCCAGCTGCCCAGGAAGAAACGTTACAAAATAGGTGAGCAGGACAGATTAATGGACATGGGTTGAATTAAGATGAAAGAGCTAGCTAGCATTATGCCTGAGACATAGGCCAAACAGCATGAAATTAATATAAGTATCTGAGTCATTTTTGGTTGGGGAGTGGCTGCAGGCAGCTCTGAACCCTGGGGAAATCTGGGCCAGGAACTTCATGATACAGATAGTTACAATTAAGAAGCTGAACTGAATCTCAGAAGAGACTTGACTTTTCAACAGTGTTGAGACTGAAAGACTGAGGGGACTTTTGAAGTTGGACCAAATTCATTTTTGCATTATGTTATGGTTACCAGATTATGAGGGTCAGGGAGTGGAATATTGTAGTTTGAATATAGAATGGTCCCCATAGGTTGTCAGTTTGAACTTGGTCCCTAGTTAGTAGAATTGTTTAGGAAGGATTAGGAGATGTGACCTTGTTGGAAGTCAAAGTCTGCCCCCAATGGTTCAAAATACTCTTTCCATTTCCAGTGTCTCTCTTTGTGTGTCTTGTAATTATGGAACAAGATATGCACTCTCAGCTGTTCCTCTGGTCTACAGTCATGGACTCTGTGGTGGTTTGAATAGGGATGGCCCCAAGGACCCATGTGTTTTAATGCTTGGTCCATAGGAAGTGGCACTATTGAGAGGTGAGGCCTTGTTGGAAGAAGTTTATTACTATGGGGGCAGGTTTTAGGTCTCATATTTCTATCATCTATTTATTATATATATGTATAATGTATCTAACTATGCATCTTTCTATCATCTATCTATCAATCTATCTATCTAACTACCTAGGTTTCAGAATGGCCCCAAGAGTTTAAAGAGGCAAAGAGTTTCAAAGAGGTCTGAGAAGTCAGGTTGGAACCTGGTAGAAATGAATCTGGTAGAGTGGGAGGTCTGGAATGGTTCCCTGGCTGCTGTTGCTGCAGCTGTAGAGTCAAGATGGAGAGGTGAGGGTGAGTACAGATGGAGAGGTCAAAGGGCTGGGTCCAGATGAACAAATGAGCAGAGAGATCCTCATGAGTTTTGAGCAGGCTGCGCCAACAGTGTGGAGAAAGGCCTAGATGAAGCTGCTGGGATGGTCAGAACTGCTCTGCCTGGCAGACCCTTGACACCCTTACTGAGTGGCCAGGGACAAGTTTCTGGGGCTATTGTCACTGCAGCACTAAGTACGAATCTCACAATGGGGTCCATGTGAAGGTCTTCTCTTTGTGTTTGGCTTGGGCCAGGCTTTCTTGCATATGCCGTTTGTCTCAACCCAACCCTATAAGCCTTGAGCATGGCATTCTCTTCACTTCCAGTTGAACAAGGTGATCAACTCCCTAAGACTTCATTCTAGGCATCTGGGACTTCTGTTTAATCCTCTCAGTGACAAGCCAGGTGGGGCTTAGGGTCTTTCTAGACAAGGAAGCTCCTCACAGATGAATAGAGGAGCTGGCTGCTATGTGCATGTAAAGATTTTTTTCCATGTATAGTAGGAGAGCTCTGGCCTGATGCTTGGCCTCTCAAATCTCTGACCAGCATGGGGTAATGTCGAGGGCCGGAGGGGAGAGCAGTCTTTGGTACCACAGTCTACACAGCTGCTAAGGAGCTGGCCACCAGGAGGAATAGCCTTCTGCACTGCTAAAGTGACAGACTTGTCTTCCCTACATTCTTTCTGTCCAGGTTTTCTCTCTTTGTAAATTCTAAAGATTTATTGATGTTGTGAGGGTGTGATATATGTGTTGGTACACGTGTATTACAGCACGTGTGTGGAAGCCAGAGGATAGGGTCACGGAATCCATTTTCTCCTACCTTTGTGTGGACTTTGGGGATGGAACTCAGGCTGACAGGGTGAGTGCTCTCACCACTGGGTCATGATATTTCCTGTCCTGACCACCTGAGCCCAAATAACCAGCAGCTGCTTCCCAATAACTGACTTTGAGATTTAATATAAATTATACATTTATTATACCAATAGCTCAGGCTTGTCACTAACTAGCCTTTACAACTTAACTCATTTCTATTAACCCATGTGCCGTTCCAAGGTTTGTGGCTTTTACTTCTATCCCATTTTGTCGTCTGACTCCTTCTCCATCTGGCTGGTGATTCCTGACTCCACTCTCCTCATCCCATCAATCTCAGTTTGGTTTTCCTGACTAACTTTATACAGTTCAGCTGTTGGCCAGTCAGCTTGTTTATTGAACCAACCATAGTGACATATTCACACAGTGTATAGAAGGATTATTCCACAGCAGTTTATGGCCCTCTTTTAGATATGTTGCAATAAGGAACAATATTACATTTCTTCTAAAAACTGTTTAAAAAGTTTATCTCATAACTTGCAAATAATAATACAGGTGCTAGTGTACAGTTAACAGATTGGGGAATTGTTATTCAGAAGTTTTCTATGCTTCTTTCAGACTATCACTTGACCTTCAAGTATGAAATAACCCACTCATACCTTCCTTGTTCACCTTGGCCTGGCTGTTCTTTTTCAAAGCATTGTTCACACCCTGGGGATTAGAAGGAAAGCGTGGGTCCTCCCTAGGTCACTCCCTGCTTATGGGAGTGCAGACCAGCTGAGTAGCTCTGGATTGAGACATGTTTCAGCCTGCTCCACTTGGAGGCTGTTCTTGCAGGAGTGCTCAGCAGCCCCTGCCTGCTCTTTTGTTCCTTCATTTCTTCTTTTCCATAAACGTTTGTCACACAGCTCCCAGGGCCTACATTCTGTACACAGGCACACTGCTCCATTTGGTAATGGCCAAGAATATCTCTAGACTCATCTCATCTGCCATCATAGAGAACTCTTGCCATCAAGAAGCACCGTGGGCATTGCTGGTAGGGTATCCAACCACATCCATGTCCTGTGGGTTGTAGGGAATTTACTGATTGGGATTTTGCCAATCTCTTCCTTTCTTTCCTGCCCTCTAGACTTTGAAATGTTGGAATTTCATCTCCTATAGCATACTTACACCTCAATTGTGCCAAGAAGTATATATTTCTATATACAGATGTGCTTCTCAGCATTCACTGGTGTATGTCCCAGTAAAGTCAGTAATTTAGAAACTATGTAAGTTTGCATTTCATGTGCTGACCCTGCTGACCAGAATTGCTTAGCAGCACAGTGCACTGGAGAATGCCAGCTGATTTCCTGTATGATCACATGGCTACCTGGAGCTCAGAATACTGAGAAAAAAAATCATACCACACATCACCAGCCTAGGAATATTTCAAGATCCAAAACACCATGCAATGGCTATCTAAATTATTCTATTATTAATAAAAACTCAGGAGTCAGAGGGTATGGCATGAACCTGGTAAATCTAAGAAGTGAGGGAGAAAAGCCCAGCTGACTCTGTTTTTCCAGGATCCAAAAGGACCCACAAAAGCCTCTCCTCCTTTCTCCCTGTATCTCTCTCCCTCCCCATCTGAGTCCATCAAAACACTTGGATTTATTCTGGTTAGCTGAGCCTGGACTCCGTCCTCTGAATCAAGGTTTGGATGTTTATTGTCAAAATTGTTTATTGCACTTTGACACCAAGTACAGTTTCTGTTGACTATGTATGGCTTTCATATACATAGTTATATAAACCATTCAACCATTATGTAGTTGAAAATCCTAATTTGGACCAAGGTAGGTTGGGGATCATCTATTAGTTTATCTGTACCTCCCTCCTCATTTTGGGGGTGTTCAAGCTGACAAACTTGGGTATTAGGGTTTCTATTGGCAAAAACAAAAGTTGAGAAGAAAAGGTTTCTTCAGCTTAGACTCCCACATCCTTGAGGGAGGTCAGAACAGGGACTGGAGCAGCACAAAAGCCTGCAGACAGGAGCTGATGCAGAGGCCCCGGAGGAGGGCTGCCTTCCTGTAGAAGCCAGGAGCACCAGCTCAGGATGGCACTGCCCACCATGGGCTGGGTCCTCCCCCAGAAATCACTAAGTGGGAAAGTGCCCCACAGCTGGATCTTACAGAGGCATGTCCTTCCTCTCTGATGACTCCATCTTGTGTCAAGTAGACACACACCAGCCAGTACATTGAGGTTCCTGTATCTTCCACACTAATGAGATGGTTCTTATCCATACTTCAAGGTGATGTACCCCTCTCTGCTCCCACCTGTCCTGTTGTGTCTTATTCCTGTTGTTCCCTGAAATCACTTATGTGTGATGTAGACATGTTATATGTAATATTAATTTTGCTACATTTGTTTATGTTGTGGAATATTTGTTTAATGATGCAGAGACATTTGTTTGACTAAATAAATTAACCTGCAGTCAGAAGGCCGAGTCAGCAATTAGCTGACAGGCGATGGGGAGGAGCCATGTGTAGCAGGATTCTTAAGTTGCTTTTTGAGAGCCAGGAGCCAGGAGAAGTGTTTGCCTACTTGCTATTTAGGTCTCTGTCTGAGCAGAATTTTACCTCAACCTTTGAATCCTGAGTTCTCTAAGGGATAGAGATCTAAAGTTCTCTTTAAGAACCTGATAGAGCCAGTGCCTGAGGAAAAAGAATTCTTGCCTGTCTGTGGCCAGTATGGACTGTCTGGTTCTGGTAGCTTCGGAGCTGCAGCTGTCTATTAGGACAGCAGTTACTCTACAGCAGCTACTGAATTTAATAAAGAACAACAGACATGGGACTCCATTGGAAAATTGGTGCTTTTACACCTATGAGAACAACACTTTTAGCCAAGCAGTGGAGGGAGGCTCCCCAGACTTGGAGCTTGCTGTCTCGGTTACCCTGTCTCGGCCAACCCACCTCCAGATGTTGTAGTTACATGTACACTCCCACCTCTGGGTTTTTGCTAGTTTTTGGTGGTGGTGTTTTGTTTTGTTTTTATGTGGATGATGGGAACTCAGTTCCTTGAACTTATGCAGCAAGTATTTTATGAACTAAACAATTTTCCCAGTCCCACACTTGTATTTATTTTTCTAGGCAGAATTTCATGTAACCTAGGTTAGCCTCAAGCTCATCACAGTTGAGGATGATCACGGACTTCTGAACTTCTTGCCTCTGTATCTTAATCACCTGGTCTGTGGGTTTGTGCTGACATTTTTGGTTTCATGTGATCTGGGGATGGAACCCGGGTGAGTAAGCATTCTACCAAGTGGGCTGCATCCCAGCCCCCACTGTTTTAAATGGGCCTTGAGTGTGCAGAACTAGAGAAATTGTGACACTAGCTGGTGACACAGTCTAATCATTAGTCCTTAATTTCTCCTTTTACCTGTCCATGCAGCTGTGCATGTACCACCTGCTTCCAGAACTAAACCACGATCTACAACAGTGCTCTCTGTCTTCCTACCAAATTCAAGTCTGCTGCTCCCACCATGGCTTCATTCTTCTGGGTTTTGTGATTTATTGGCTTGCTAAGAAAAAAAAAAAAAAAAAAAAAAAAAAAAAAAAAAAAAAAAAAAAAAAAAAAAAAAAAAAAAAAAAAAAAAAAAAAAAAAAAAAAAAAAAAAAAAAAAAA
>PVIH01027192.1:0-17358 GCA_004025045.1 Sigmodon hispidus | reverse complement strand
ATATTCTTTCAGTCTGACTTTGTCCTGAAATACCTTGTTTACTCCATCTATGGTGATTGATAATTTTGCAGGGTATAGTATTCTAGTTTGGCAGCCATGCTGTTTTAGTGTCTGTATAACTTCTGACCAAGCCCTTCTAGCTTTCATCGTTTCCATTGAATAGTCAGGCGTTATTCTGATGGGTCTGCCTTTATATGTGGGTTGGCCCTTTTCTTTTTCAACTCTTAAAATTTTTTCTTTGCTCTGTATGTTTTGTGGCTTGATTATAATGTGGCACGCTGACTTTTTTTGGGATCATATCTATTTGGTGTTCTGTAAGCTTCTTATATCTTTATGGGCATTTCCTTCTTCAGGTTAGGAAAGTTTTCTTCAATGATTTTATTGAAAACATTATCTGTGCCTTTGAGCTGGTATTCTTCTCCTTCTTCTATTCCTATTATTCTCAAATTAGGTCTTTTCATGGTGTCCCAGATTTCCTGAACATTTTGAATTATGGCTTTTTTAGTTTTACTATTTTCTTTGACTGATATATCTGTTTGAGCTACTGAGTCTTCCACTTCAGAGATTCTATCTTCCATCTCTTGAACTCTGTTTGTTATGCTTGTATCTGTGGTTCCAGCTTTTTCCTTCAGGTTTTCTATTTCCATCTTTGCTTCATTTTGTGCCTTTTTTATTGCTTCTATTTCAGCTTTTAGTTCCTGGCATGTTTCTTTCATAGATTTGTTCATCTCTTCCAATTTTTTGTTTGTATTTTCTTCTATTTCTTTTAGGCTTTTTTTCATATCTTCTTTGAGAGCTTCGATGATCATCAAAAAGGAATTTTTGGTGTTGCTTCCTTCTGTTTCCTCTTCATTGCTCAGTTCAGGTCTTGTATTTGTAAGATCACCACTCTCTTCTGGAGTTACCATGTTGTCCTTTGTATTATTATGTAATTTCTTGCACTGACGTTTGCCCATTGCTTCAGTGGTTCACGATTAGAAGGGTCCTGGTCAGTTGTGGCACTCGGGTTTGTGTGCCTCCTGTCACCTCTCTGGTCAGGGTTTGATTCTGTCTTTTAGAGACCCCTGCAGTTGTTGATTTGCTCAGTTCAAGGTCGTGGTGGGTAGCTGTGCAAATTCCCTCATCAGGAGCTGTGGGTGTGGCCAGGGCCAGAGTTCAGCAGCCCCTGCTCCAGTGTTCGCTGGGACTCCGCAGAGAGCACCTGGTCCTGGTAGCGGAATCGGAAGCAATGGGAGCTCATCTCTCCCTCCCAGGCCAGGATACAGGCGCTGAGGCCTGCCGATCCCTCCTCACCTCTGGTCAGGGTCCGAATCTGCCCCTCAGAGACCCCTGTAGTTGGTTCGCTCAGTTCGCTCAGTTCGAGGTCCTAGTGGGGAGCTGTGCAGATTCCCTCAGCAGGAGCTGTGGGTGTGGCCAGGGCCAGAGTTCAGCTGCCCCTGCTCCAGAGTGCGCTGGGACTCTGCAGAGAGCACCCGGTCCCGGTGGGGACCACTTTTTAAAGGAAAGAGTGTGGTGATAATATTGTATGTTTAATAGAATTTGTGTCTACACAAATTTTATTTTGTGTATATGCATGTGCGTGTCTCCACGTGCTTCCTTCTCACTCTGCTGATTGTCCTTTTTTTTTTTTTTTTTTTTTTTTTTTTTAACCATAGGAGGTCCCAGTTGTCAACTGTTGGTTTTAATTCTTGAGCAAATGTAATACTATTTAGAAGGTATGTAGAGACTCTCATGGGACATAAACGTAAAGGCTAGCAGTAGCTTTTCACACCCAGAGAAGAGTTCACACAGAACTTCAATCAAATACTACATTGTAGCACAAGGTTGAGGCAAATGTGTCAAAAGACAAACCCCATAGGAAGAAGATGACCTACAGTCATGATGTCCCCAGTGAACCCTAGGACTCAACAAGAAGCATTGAGCAGAACTGCAAGGTATCATATCTTTTACATTGTTCTCATCTCTCTACAGGTCAAATTCTTACATCACGGATAGGTAGTAAATTGCACACCAAATTAGCCATTTCATATTTTCCTTGGAGAGTTGTTTCAAAAAAATAATTTTGTGCTATGGCTGGTAGACAACCATCTTTTGATAGTCAAATAATAGCCTCCTAAAGATGCCCAAGCTGTAATTCCTTCTCCCCTGATATATTTTACAGCAAAAACAGATTTCAGTGTTGCACTCAAGATCACATCCCTTGAAATTCAGATTCTTCTTGGGAATCTGTATGGTATAACTGTATGAATTTTCTTCTGACAAGAGAGAGAGGAAATAAAGCTGAAAGAATATTTAGAGACATCTGCACTCCTAGAAGAATATGATATATGGCTGATGGCTTCAAGGTAAAAAAGCAACAGAATTAGAGTGTGCAAACCAGAGTGAGAGCTGAGGTAAGTTCCAGTAGAAAATGAACAAGGACATAGTCTCTTCAGTCCTATACTCTAGTAACCTGCATTTGCCAACAACTTGCATGAACGTAGATAGTTAATTCCCAAAGTCTTTAAAGAAAAATGCAGTACAATGTCTTGATTTTAGCATCAAGTTGAATTATCAACCAAGTTGTACAATTTGACTCATTTTATGATGATGATGATGGTTATAGATATGTATTGTGTGTGTGTGTGTGTGTGTGTGTGTGTGTGTGTGTGTGTGCATGCACCATGTTATATGTATACAGAGCAGAGACATCTTTAAGGAGTTGATTCTCTTCTTCCATCTTTTTTGATGTCTTGCTGTTTCCACTGCACTATGTATACCAGGCTAGCTGTTCTTAAACATTTGGGAGTGCTCAGGTTACACATCTACCTTTTTATGTGAGTTCCAGAGATGGAGCTCAGATAATCAGGCTTGCCTGGAAAGTGTGTAAATGTTTTTAACCTTTGAGCCATCTCTCTCATCAGCCAAGTAGTTGCACTTAATAGCTAAAGAATAGTGAAAATGAACCATTTTCATGAGATGCTAATTTATGATAATCTGATGGCAGCAGTACAAAACAAATATAATAGATTTTTATCTTTCACATATCAACTCTCAGGATGAGTCCAAACTTTGGATCTGAGTAAAATCTTCCAGTAGAAACAAAGCAGTGGAATATTTGGGTGACCCAAAGGACCTCCACATTTCACAGTCCCATTCTTTGACCCTTTAGGCTCTTCTGAGTCATGGTGTGAAAACTGCTCTTGATGGACATTGAAAACTATTATGAAATCTTTTCTGACATTAAGTGTAAGTGTGTATCACTTTTTACATTATTGATGCAATTGAAAAGGCCTGGGAGGTTTTTGCATTTTTATTTTTGAGATTAATGTAACTACAACATTTTCCTTTCCCCTCTTTTCTCCCAAACTCTCCTCTATACTCCTCCCCACTCTCATTAAAATTCATGTTTTTTTCCTTAGTTGTTATTGCATGTACATTATTATACACTCCTAAATATAACCCATTCAATACATATAATGCTACCTGCATGTATGTTTCAGGGCTTAGTGTTTGTCACTGGGCATTTGTGTATTTTTCCCTGGGGAACATGTCTTTCACTCCCAGACCTTCTCGGTTGCGTAAAGTTCCTTGTGTAGGGTGGAGGTCTCCTGGGTATCTACTTTGGCACATTCATTGGTGTCCTTGTTCAGCTCACATTTGTGCTGATATGTTGGTGTGACTTTATGAGTGTAGCTTCTGATATTGTTAGAACACAATTTTTTTTCTAAACTCCCTGATCCTCTGTCTCTTACTATTATTATGCCAGCTTTCTGCAATGTTTTCTAAGCCTTAGTTATAGAAGTTATATTGTAGATGTACCCATCGTGACTGAGCTTTACACTCTGCAGTTTGATTGGCTGAGGTTTTCTACAGTGGTCTCCATCTGTTGGAAAAACACTTTCTTAATGAGCAGAAAGACTACACTTATGTGTGGGCATAAAGGTAAATGGTTATAGATTGTTGTTAGAGATTGTGTTGGTTTAGGAAATTAGTGGTTATGGAAGTCTTGCGTTTGTTTTTCAAGTCTCTCTTCCTGCCTTCACTCCAAGACACTCTTGCTTCACATGTACTATGTCTTCCCAGATGCTGACTGTGACCTTTGTGTTTATTCTTGATAATTTTACACTATAGTTTATTCACTCCCAACTCTTCCTAACTCTCCTTATATCTACAAATGTAGATTTGTTTTGTTGGTTATTTCAGCAATGCCCTTCTCACATACTGAATGGTAAGGTCTCTATGGAGAGACTATGGCAGGTTTTCTTCATTAGTACATACTTAGAGATTGACAATGCTGGCTACATAGTAGGTTCTCAATAAATGTTTTAAACAAATAAATCAACACTGTGCTTGTGAAATGAATCAAAATTGTCAGTAAGAAAATCGGGAATATTCTTTGCTTCATAGTGAGACACTTGCCAAGGCTGGTGAGATATAATAAATGAGAATATTTGCAACCATTGCTGTAATTCAAAATATTCAAAAACAAATTTTGGGCTGATTTAGAGAAACCATATTCTGTTGAAAAACTAGCACATTTAGAGACAATTTGTTCTTCTGTAAACTTACAAAGAGAAAATGAAGAATACACAAGAGATTGCATTCTTGGATTTTCTACTACTTTTTAAAATAAAAGAATATCCCTAAGGGGGCTGGAGAGATGGCTCAGCGGTTAAGAGCACTGTCTGCTCTTCCAGAGGACTTGGGTTCGATTCCCAGCACCCACATAGCAGCTAACAACTGTCTGTAGTTCCAGTTTCAGGCAAACACCAAAGCAAATAAATAAATAAATAAATAAATAAATAAATAAATAAATAAATAAATAAAAGTTTAAAAAAAAGAATATCCCTAAGAAAAAGATAACTTTAAATAACACCAAATATCAACTGTAGGATTTTTAATACCAATGTATTGAAATTTGGCTTTCATGATTACAAATAGGATAATATACCTAGCTAGCTGCTAAACAGTATCTCCAAATGCAGGAAAGGGTTTCTGTGGCTCTTTATTCTGGTGGTTTTGCATTCACAGTATGAAATATTCCTTGAGCACACCTTGCTTTCTTCTTTTCTTCTATGTACTCTATTCTTGTGGACACCTACTTATTTCTTCAGTGACGAGCTATAAAACACCATATTGTTCAGAAAAAAAAAACCAAACCTCTTTGTAAATGTTTTTCTTTGCTTCTTTAGTCTGGAGCCAAAAATATCACATTTCTGTTTTGGGAGCAACTAAAAGAGCTTCTGAAAAATGTGGATGGATAGCTGAGACAGGGGGGCAGTATTTTTTAGAAACAGTTTTATAGCACCAGATGGTCTAGTATATTCTCAAACAAATATGTCACCTATAATTTGATGAATACCTTCCAAGGTAAAATAATTTTTTTCGGCAGAGAACAGATGGTATCAGTCAAAAGCATATCGAGACACTTTAAGAAAAACTTGATGGCTCAAGTGATTTAACCAACAAAATCTCTCTGTTTCATGTTTTGAAATTTGTCACCTAAAAATAATTCAACCTTCTTTCCAAAATTCACTCCATGGAGAATTGAACTAACCATGTTTTATTTGATATTTGGAATAATGTTGAAAAGTTACTTTCTGACTCTATCTTCAAGTATTTATTATATTAAGCCAAAGGAGAAAAACATAATGTAAATATTTCAAAACAGCAAAGCCTTTATCCTCAGATGTGACCCCATTTTAATGAGACTGAGTCAGCTTTTACCTGCAAAGGTTTAAAGTGATATTAACAGTCAATTTTTATCAGTTTTTTTTTTCTTAAAAATGAGACCAGGAGAATAGAGAAGAAAGACTTCTATAAGGCTGGGGATATGGCTCAGTGAGTAAGAGCACTTGATACATATGTGTGCAGATCTGAATTTGAACCCCAGTATTCATGGAAAAAGACACATGTGATTTCATGCCCCTATAACTCCAGTGCTATGGAAAGTGGACAAGAGGATTCTACAGGATTTTTGGCAGCCAGCACAGTTCCAGGTCCAATATGATATCCTGTTTCAATAGAGTAAAGCTGAGAGTGAGAGACTAAAAAATGCCACTGTTCTCCACACAGGAATGAGCCTACACACACACACACACACACACACACACACACACACACACACACACACACACACACACGGGGAGGGGGGAGAGAGAGAGAGGGAGGAGGGGGGAGTTTCAAAAGCTAAAGGTTCAAACTATTAATGAACAGTTACATTATAAGTCTTTTATTTTGCTCTATTTTGTAAGTGAGTGTTAGAGCACTGGAGGGTAAGGTATCCTGATGGTTCAAGAAGTCAGGCTATATCTGGATCTGTAATAGGAAAACTCTAGAGCCAAAATAGGACAGCTAAGCTCTGGAGGGTAAGGTATCCTGAAAGGTATTGAGAAGTCAGGCTGTACATGAAACTGTGGTGAAATGGGGATGGTGTTTCCTTCCAAGGATATAGTAATCCTGCTCCTCTTGTGGAGAGTCTGCACAGGCTACAGATGAGCTTTGCTCCACCCCGCTTAAAGGGGGCTTCCCAGCAGAGCTTTTCTTCTTCTCTTCAGCCCAAGATGTTGCTTCTTCAGCTTCAATCTACCAAAGGGGAAATCCATGCAGAAATATATCCATCTATTTTTGCTATGTCTTTTTCAGCACTTCCTCAAAGAAACATCTCAGCAAGGTCCCTCCCCCAAGGTCCCTTAAGGGATGTTTCAGCAAGGTTCTTCTGTTTTGCATTGCTGAATGATGATCTTCACCCAAGACTCTTTTGAGAGAGACTTATTTGGGAAGAAGGAGTTCAGGAAAGTGACTGTCTCTTTCAGGGTGGGAAAGGATAGCCCACAATTGAACAGGCAGAGAGATTTATTTTCATAGGGCTTCTTAAAAATATACTTTCTTCAGGGAGAAGATTTTCTGCTCAGGGATTGGTTGATTTCAATGGTCAGGGGCAGAGATGGCTCAGATTTCAAGGCCAAACTGTATTTCTTTCTCTGGCTCAGGTCTCAAATCCAAGGTATGTTTCTTTCACTGCCTCTTGGTTCAGGGTCAGAGAGCTCAAGGATTAGTTGGTTTCATTGGTCAGATAGTTGGTCACAGCAGAGATGGCTCTGACTTCAGGACCAAACTGTGTTTCTTTCACAGGTCCTTTTTAGCCTTTTGGCTCTAATTTATGGCCAGTGTATATTTCTTTCACTAGCTGTGGTTTCAGGACCAGGGTGGGTTTCTTTGGCTGGCCCTCCTTTCCTGTAAAGATTCAGAATTCCCAATATTCTGCTATGCTAATGGTCTAGACAAGCACAGATTGAGAGAAAAACAAGAATATCACCTTTATTCATACCTTATGTCCATATACAAACCTGAGTGAGATCCACTAATTTATTCTTTAAACTGTGATGTTTTTGTGAGTATAGCCACAAACTGGGATTGCACAGGGAAAACAGAGATCTGTATTCACCTTCATTACATGCAGGTAGTGTGTGATAAATGTGTCTACTGCACTCTGACTGGAGTATTTTGAAGTGTGGCCACATCTTAGGTAGGCTGGCAATACTAGTCATTTTTATGATTTTAGAATTCTACCACTACTTTCATGTTTTTATTATTATAGGTGAAAGACTCATTTGTAAAAACCATTACAATCATGTCTCTTTAAATGTAATGGAATTTTAATTCTCTTTCAAGAATGACGATGTGGACATGGGATTATGGGATCACAGGAGAGCTGCAGTCTCTCAATTCCCTAGTACCAACTTTAAAAATAAGGTAAACTGAGAACTTTGTTCTAAAGATGTTGGAGAGATCACTTAAAAATAAAAAGAATAGATGATAAGCCACTCAAAGGGAACTGCTTTTGCTTATCAAGTCTATTACCACACTTCCTGAAGAAGACTGGTCTCACTTTAGAGAAGAATTCTATGAATATAAGAGTCTAACTTTTGCTAATTGTAAAAGCCAACAGAATTGATTGACTTTATGAGGTAGTCAAAGCCATTCTTTATTTTTTTTTCTCCTAGGACATGAGGTTGGGAACTTGGTCAAGACTTTAAAGGTAGGGTGAAATTACTTTCAGTTTCATCATTCTAGAAGAAATTTGACAGATATAATTCTACATCAAAATATTTATCCAAGGGCCGGTGGGTAAAATTACTTACCACAAAGTCTGACGACCTGAGTCTGATTTCCAGAATCCACATGGTACAAGGAGAGATCTAACTCCTGCATACTGATGTGATCATACATACATAGATGAGCAGCACTCACTCCCAAAATATAATAATTCTTAAAATTATGATTAATATTTTGGACACATTTTAAATAAAAACTACAGAACTAAGTTCATCAATTTATAAAGGACAGAAATGAATCCTCAATCCTTTTATCAAGATTAAAAAGATAGAGTTCTTCCAACATCTAAGTGAAATTTCAGTATGGTATGCCCAAGGAACATTTTCGCAATGAGTAGACTCTAGACTTTACTCAGTTCTGTCACTGTATGAGTTTAAGTGACAAAATCTTAACTTATATGCCTAAGATGAAGAAGGAATAGAATTTCTTTGAGGGAAATAACACTGTTGATCTGGGTATTTGGCTCAATGTTATAGTGCTCCCTCTGTGTCCACTGCCATGTAAGCTCTAACACTGCAAAGTAAAATTAAGTTATAAACAGCTTTAGCAATTATTTCACACATATTTTAGAGGCAATAAAATTCTGGGACTATGAAATATAAAATAATGTGAGTAGTAGGCATTTGCAAAAGTAGTCATGAAAACCAGACTCATAGGTAATTTGTGTACTTGCCAAATAGAAGGCACCCTTCAAAAAATATATGGATTCAGAATATTATCATAAACATTACCACATCTTTGAAGAGCAATAAGTAGTAATTAGGCTTTAGTGAATGATTAGAAAACAGTTTGTTTTTGTTTTTTCTGTTGGTGTTATAGTAAAATCTGACAAAAAGCAACTTATATGGAAAGGGATTATTTTAGCTTACAATTCTAGGCTACAGTCCATCATCATTAGGAAGTCAAGACAGCAAAAAATTAAAGCAATTGATCACATACTTAGCCAGGGTCAGAGAGTGAGTGTATGCATACCCACTCCTCAGTTGCTTCCTGAACCCAAATCCAGGATGCACAATGGTACCACCAACACTGGGCTAGGTCTTCTCATATCATTTAATGTAATTAATACAATCTCTCACAGACATGCCCACAGACCAACTTAATCTAGTCAATTCCACATTGAGACTCATTCAGGTTAATTCTAGATTGTTTTACCAAATAAGACTGACAATCACAAGCATAATATTAATTATTAATTTTCTGAAATTGTAATGGATAATGCTAGCAGGATAGATTAATCTAGTATACCTTGTGTACTTTAAAATATGTAAACTTCACTTAATATAACAATCTTCTAAAGTATTGAGAATTAAAATGTTCTGCCATGTAACTCTATTTGTTGTCTGTTAATTCCTATTCATCACATGCTTTTTTCTTTCTAATTATAATTAATATTTCTTAGATAAAAATCTTTGAGTTGTAAAGAAATATCTCTAGTCTTTAGATTTTATATGAGATGCGTAAAACATTATGAAAATTAGAAATATTCTAATATGTGCTGCATAAAAAGATTATGAACATTAGAAATATTCAGCACATTAGAATAGCTTTTGTTTAATATGTTTGTAACAATTTTCACATATTTAAGAAGTGACTTAAGTAGTAATGCCAGAGACATTGGAGATGGGCTTACAGAATAAGAAGAAATTAGATTTTATATATAAAATGTATCCAAAAGCTTATATGCTGAAGATCTTGTATCCTGCAAGTGACACCATTGAAAGGTTCTTGGATATTGAGGTGCTAACATCAGTGGTGGATTAATCCACAGGTGATTTCATAGCTGAATGGGGTAATAGGAAGGAGGTCTGGTTAAAAGAAGCATGACCACTGAGATGCGATTTAAAGGAGTATCTCATCCTAGGCCCTCTGTTTCTTTTCTCAGCTCCATGAGGGGAGCATCTTTGTTCTGCCTCAGGAACATGATTATGGTGCTAATGAAGGATAAACTCAGTCTCCAAATCTGCGACCCTAATTGGTTTGGTTTGACCCTTTAAGTTCATCTCTCTAAGATTCTTTTTTTTTTTTTTTTTTTTTTTTTTTTTTTTTTTTTTTTTTTTTTTTTTTTTTTTTTTTTTTTTTTTTTTTTTTTTTTTTTTTTTTTTTTTTTACAGTGATTAAAAAGCTAACTGACAAAAGAATGACTTTTAAAAGATGAGATGAGGTTACTTAACATGTAGGTTACATATATAAAACAGCTGTTTATTTTAGACTCACAATTTGCTGCCAAAATTCTACATTAGGAATGAGTTTTTTCTCTCAACTTTAGGGTATGCTGCCAACAGACAAATCAGCTGTCAGTTCCTTTGGAATGGCTAGGTTTATCTCTTTTCTAAGTAGGTAATTCATTCATACTTTTGAAATCTCCTTCCTTTTTATAATTTTGTATCTAAAGCAGTGCTTTTCTTTCTTTTTATTATAAATAAAGTCATATATTTTATCCATGTATCCCCTTGTTCCGACTCCCGTCCCCCTCCTGCCCGCTCCCAGTCACTCTTCTCCCCATCTCTTTATCTCTTCCCCAGCAAGGGAAGAAGGTCCCAAGGTTCCAATGTGGCTTAGTTCAGCATCTACTCTAGGCAGATCTGCTTTCCTCACCCCAACATCAAGACTGGGTCAGGTGTTCCTCTGTGGGGAATGGGCTCCAAGGTGCTGACCCAAGATGTTTCAGATCCCAAGCTGTTCAGTGGTTGTGGTTTGCAGCTTGGATATGTAAAGCAGTGGTTTTCAATCTGTTGTTATGAGTCCTTTCCCAAACCCCTATGTACAACAAATATATCATTACTAATAAAAGAAACATAATTACAGTTATGAAGTAGCAACAAAAATAATTTTATGGTTAGGGGGTCACCACAACACTAGGAACTGAAACGGTAACAGCTGTGGGTGGGTTGAGAACCACTGCTCTGGAAAGATATGTTTTAGTAGCAGTAAAAGTAAACGCTGTGCATATCTTCTTTACAAAAAGTTTGATGAACTCTCTTATTCTTCAAAGAAAAATCTTTTATACAGCACACTCTGGCCCATTAGACATTGTGTCAAGAATCTGCACTATAGGTTGCCTGTATCTCAGGATCTCAGGATGCCTTCTGAAGGTTCAGAGTATATGGCTGCAGTCTTGGCTTACAGATGTCTTCCAGGTTTGGTTTCCTGTAAGCTTGGAAGCTGCTACCAAATCTTCTGTAAGAGCTCACTCTTTATTGAGATAAAGGAGTAAACACAGGGGTCCTCTGTCTTCAAAGGAACTTTGTAACCTGAATGATAGAAAAACAAAGCAAAACAAAACACTATGCTGACCAAAAGAAGAGTAACTTGAGCTTTGAAGAAATTAAGATTTATTTGTAAATCTGTTTCCCTGTGCTCTTACTATTTGATCAAACATCTCAATTTTTAAAAATTTCCACAACTTCTATTGAATGATTATTCCTCCAATAGTTAATAATTTTTCACATCGACTTGAAAAAAGCTAAGATTTTTATAATTGTGGTGCAAAGAGAAAAAAAATCAATAGGTATTTAGTTGGATTTTTTTGTTTGTTTTTTTACATTCCAGACTGGCTCTTGAAACACACACTAGAATCAATATTTTCACAAGACAAAATCTGTTTTTTTTTTTTGTTTTTTAATAATGGGTTTGATTGAAGAGAAATAGTCACTTGAGAAATAAAAGGGAAGAATCTGAAAAAAGCAGGCACTGACATTAGGGCTATGATAATAGAACAGAAAGAAAATTGAGAAAGACAACTACCCTATCGTCTCAGGCCCAGAGGAACAATAACTGATATGTCAGTTAAGAACTAAGGTTGGCAACTTGGAACAGAAACCTCCAAATAAGCCTTAACAGAAGCAGGGCTAATTTATGAAGAAGTGCTCCAGGCTGGAGTTGAGTTCCTTAGTGTGAATTCTTTGGGTTCTGTCTTTCTGCCCTGTTTATAACTGTCTGATTTTCATTGCTACAGTGACTTCATGGTCACATAAAAGCTATGACAAAAAGAAGTAGAAGCAATGAAAAACAAAGGAAAAGAAGGGGATTTGGAAGTACAAAGAAGATGCCCCTGGTATACCCAATTCTCTAGGAATTTGGAGTATACATCATCATCACCATCATCATTATTATTTCCATTATTTAAGTGAAACTTCCACAGGAGAGAATAACATCATAATCTCCCTAGTAGATTAGTGAGACCAAAGACAAGTCTGTGTTGGGTTGGCATATGGGCAGAAGCTATGGACTATATGAAATACTTGCCCAGCTCCCAGGGAATCCATTCCACTGACACCTTCCTGTACCTTCCTAGATGTATTTAAGTGCAATTGGTCTTTTCAATGATGAAAAAGACAAACCCAAGAAAAGGCAAGGGGCTCAAAGCATTTAAAACAGATTCTGATGGAAGGGAAAGGTTTTAGCTATTGCCCTTGAGCAGGCTTTCACAGGAAGAAAATTCATCTCTCTGCTGATAATTTATAGTGATAAGAGAGATCGGAAAATAGTAAAAAGAAACTTTAAGAAAAGATGTTTTAAGCTAAATATGTCATTAATTAAAGAGACTTTTCTTTTAAAGAGCACTTTGGAATATCTATGGCCAGCACTGGGGAATCACTACCATTGCATTTAACCTTGTGCCTATGAGCAGGTCCTGTTACCTCTGTTGGGTTTATGTTGTTATAAACACTGTGGCACTTCTATCAAAGGAGCTTGCAGTAGTGTATGTCTCTGTGATTCCCTCTTTTTTGGAGGGGGTGGGGAGTATTAAGCAAACAAGGTATTGCCTTTACAGTTTATCATATGAGGGGGATCATTGTAAATGAAGAATATTCCATAAAAATATGAGAAGAAAGTTGAACTGTAGGGTTGAATAAATATAAACCTTTTAAAAATTTACTTCCATGGATTCAGAAAGGAGAGAAAAAAATATTCTTCCTCCATCCCTTCCCCAAATGCATTGAATGGATAATTCCAGAGGTGTGCACCTTTATGATGCTGTTCATTTGATTCATGATTCATAAGGTTCCTTTGTAGGAGAGCTGGCTGGTGTCTGTGCCAACACATTGACTTTACAGATAGGCTCAAGCTATAATTCCCTGTGCTCTGACACCAGCAGCAGGGCACACCAAGGGAATTTTAATACAGTCTCTCAAAGTAAAATTTGATAAAAAGAAGCTTATAGGCAATTTTATTGGTAAAAGTAAAAGTAACAATGGCTGAGGGGGGAATAGCATTTTTCCTATCATAGTTACATTTTGAAATTAAAAAAAAAGCCAGCTTTTTCACTCAAACCTCTGAAATGTCTTCACACTCCCTTCAGAAAATAGTATTATCACTGCAGAAGAAAAGAATAGCTGGGTGCTTCGTTTTTTAATGGGAACAGAAATCCTGAGATTCTGATTACTTATTGCAGGTTCCATCATCTGAGGACCTTGCTACAGTTCAAGATACAGATGGGCTCGTGGAGGATGGAGTGTCTGCCTGTTTATATTCTTCTTGACACAATCCCAAGAATGTTAGATTCAACAATCACAGAGAAGTTTGCTCTCTCTATTTGTTTTGGTGAGTAGTGCAATACACACAACACCAATAAATTCTGTAAATGGTTGTTCTTATATAATGGGCTTTTACTCTTTTTGGGGACATAATCAGAGAGGTGGATCATTGCTATTAAGGTAGAATAAAGCATTGTAAGTCAGGGAGACAAGACATCTTTTGTTTTGTATCCTTCTGGAGTTAAGCAAGAGCTTTATAGTAACTGTTTTAAGAAATTATTAAAGATTGTCTCAGTCACAAAAAAATGACTCTGTGCATAAATTTCCTGTTTAACATATAGTAAAGCATAAAAGATAAGCACCCTCTTGGCTGAACAGGGAAGAAGTTTATGCTCAGCACAAATGGAATGTTAAGACAAGGTTCTCCATACACCCTTTATTTGTAGTAGATATTATTGCTGATAAATAGGAAGTGAGGATCTTTGCCAGGGCTCAAGAATGAAAGGTCAACCTGCTCTCTCAGTATCCTTCTTGACTTAGGGACCAAGCATTTGGAATTCGTGTGGTCAGTGCCCTTCCAGAATCAAATGACTCTCCTCTTTCTTAATTTCCCTTGCTCAAAAAATAATAATGAGGCTGAGGAAGATAGCTCTGTGTCTAAGTATGCCAAGTATGTGTGAGGAGGAGCTAAGTTCTGATATTCAGAACCCATGTTAAAGAAAATGAAATAAAATAAGATGTGCTGGTATGTGCTTATAATTCAAGTGCAAGGGAGACAGAGACCAAAGGATCATGGGGCTACTCAGCTAGTCAGCCTGGCCTGCTTTGTGAGTCGCAGGACCCAAAGACAATGGGCTGAAGAAGCAATACTCATGGATTTCACTCATTCTTATCCCCACACCCCACACGTTTGTATGAATGTCAGCACATATATGAACATCCATTCACAAAATAATAAAAACTCTGAGATATAATGTTTCAGAATAATACCTATGATAATCATAGAAGGCCAAATAACATTTTGCAGATGTGAAGAGCTCTTAATATCTGAGAGTGTTTGGTGATTTAATCACAAGTCTCATGATCTACACTTTTTTTTCTGTTGTTAATTTTCTATGACTTTTATACCAGGAGGATTGAATGCCCTCCAGAAATTAAGCTCCCTCACACTGCCAGGCCAATCTGCTTGATTTCAACACTGATTGAGCCCAGCTGCTTCCTAACCAACCTAGATTGAAAGAGGTGAGAAACATCTGACTCTTCTTTGGGGCTCTTTCCCTTTCTCCTGTGGTACTGGAGATTGCAAAGGAAAAATTCTGTCTTCTGTGGTATTTCTGTTAGACACAAATTTCTGGTACTGAAATTTTTATAGGACTAAAAAAAGAACAATTCCTGTCTTGGTAGTGCTCAGAGTGTTGAGCTACAAGTAAATGATGTCTAATTGTGTGGGGACTGCTGTGTGGAATGACAAAGTCACATTCACACATGATGTAAGAGTGAGATAATAGCAACACAGAATATCCAGTTACTGTGCTAATCACTGATGCTGTCCTTCCTGTGCAAAAGCTGGTGTGTGATAAAATGACTCTGGTATTAGATGTTTATGTCAGACAGAAATGTTCCATAATTGACAAATTTCTATTTGACTAATAAAATGCTGAAATGTACAGTGAAAAAAATAAAGAAACCTGTAACAAGAAATCCAAAAAAATATATTTTAAAAACATTAATTCCAGCAAACAGTATTATCTCTAAATAAAGGTGTCCTTTGGTTCATATCATTGTCCTTCTTTGTGTGACTTCTTTCTTTCACATCCTACCATATTCTAAATACATGATCTTCAGTTCTGACTCAGATGCCATAACAGACAAATTTTCGGACAGAAACCAACTGGGCCTTAAAAAAATAAGTCAGTATAACTTTCCTGTGACTCATTACCAAATATAATACCTCTAGTTTTTACCCGAGATAATCATCCTCTCACACTTATGCCATTTATAAATATTCTCCAAATCCATCAATTTGCCTGCAAATTTTAGGATATCATTTTTTCTTACTGCTGAGTAGTACTCCATTGTCTAGATGTACCACAGTTTGTTAATCTATTCCTCAATTGAGGGGCATCTAGGTTGTTTCCAGTTTCTTGCTATTATGAATAATGCTGCAATGAACATAGTTGAGCTAATGCCTTTGGAGTGTGACTGTGCGTCTTTAGGGTCTACACCCAGAAGTGGTATTGCTGGATCCTTGGGGAGATTGATTCCCAGTTTTCTGAGAAACCACCATACTGCATTCCAGAGTGGCTGAACAAGTTTACACTCCCACCAACAATGAAACAGGGGATGTACTCACTCATTAGTGGACTTCAAAAAAAAAAAAAGAAAAGAAAAAAAAAAGATGTCATTGCATAAAAGAGCTCAAGGCTAGAAAATAGTTAAATGACACAGTGCTTCACTTATGCATCGATGGCCTCTGGCAGGGGTGTGACTGAAGAAGACCTCATTTTGTTTAAGGGGTTGGGCAGAGGATGTTTAATTATGCCCCAGTAGATAATAAAAACAAAACAAAAGAAAACAAAATCAAAAAATATATTTTATTTTTTGAGATTTTAATACAATTGCACATATCCATTACTTTTTCTCCCTTCAAACCTTCCCATATAATTTTTCTTGCTTTTTCCCCCATCTATGGGCTCTTTTAAAAAAATTAATTGCACACACACACACACACTCACACACACACACACACACACACACACACACACACCAGGAATCAGAACATTCTGAACCAGGAAAAACCTATCACCTCTAAAAGCCTGACATTGTCTTATTTTTTTCCCACCTAGGTAACACCTCTTAAAAGTTTTACAGCTCTCCTGCTGAGGGAATTTGCACGGCTACCCACCACGACCTCGAACTGAGTGAACCAACTACAGGGGTCTCTGAAGGGCATATTCAGACCCCGCCCAGTAGTGAGGAGGGGTCACCAGGCCTCAGCGCCTATATCCCAGCCTGGGAGGGAGAGTTGAGCTCCCATAGCTTCAGGTTCCCCTCCTGGGACCAAGTGCTGTCTGCAGAGTCCCAGCACACTCTGGAGCAGGGGCAGGTAAACTCTGCTCCTGACCACACCCACAGCTCCTGCTGAGGGAATTTGCACAGCTACCCACCACGACCTTGAACTGAGCAAACCAAGAACTGCAGGGGTCTCTGAAAGACAGAATCAGACCCTGACCAGAGAGGTGACAGGAGGTACACAAACCCGAGTGCCACAACTGACCAGGACCCTTCTAATTGTGAACCACTGAAGCCATGGGCAAACGTCAGTGCAAGAAATTACATAATAATACAAAGGACAACATGGTAACTCCAGAAGAGAGTGGCGATCTTCCAAATACAAGACCTGAACTGAGCAATGAAGAGGAAACAGAAGGAAGCAACACCAAAAATTCCTTTTTGATGATCATTGAAGCTCTAAAAGAAGATATGAAAAAAAGCGTTAAAGAAATAGAAGAAAATACAAACAAAAAATAGGAAGAGATAAAAAAATCTATGAAAGAAACATGCCAGGAACTAAAAGTTGAAATAAAAGCTGAAATAAAAGCTGAAATAGAAGCAATAAAAAAGGCACAAAATGAAGCAAAGATGGAAATAGAAAACCTGAAGAAAAAAGCTGGAACCACAGATATAAGCATAACAAACAGAGTTCAAGAGATGGAAGATAGAATCTCTGAAGTGGAAGACTCAGTAGCTCAAATAGATATATCAGTCAAAGAAAATA
>PVIH01027191.1:0-17388 GCA_004025045.1 Sigmodon hispidus | reverse complement strand
TTCAGCCATTCGTAGTTCCTCTGCTGAGAATTCCCTTTTTAGATCTGAACCCCATTTTTTGATAGGGTTATTCAAGGTTTTGGGATCTAAATTCTTGAGCTCTTTATATATCTTAGAGATCAGTCCTCTATCACTTGTAGGGTTGGTGAAAATCTTTTCCCATTCTGTAGGCTGGCGTTTTGTCCTATTGACAGTGTGCCAAGGACACTCTTAATGGGACAAAAGGACAGCCTACAGAATGGCAAAAGATTTTCACCAACCCTACAAGTGATAGAGGACTGATCTCTAAGATATATAAAGAGCTCAAAATCTAGAGCTCAAAACCTTGAATAATCCAATGAAAAAGTGGGATACAGATCTAAAAAGGGAATTCTCAGCAGAGGAACTACGAATGGCTGAAGGGCACCTGAAAAAATGCTCATCATCTTTAGCCATCAGAGAAATGCAAATCAAAACAAGCTTGTTCAGCCACTTTGGAATGCAATATGGTGGTTTCCCAGAAAATTGAGAATCAATGTCCCCAAGGACCCAGCAATACCACTTCTCGCTATATACCCTAAAGAGGCACATTCACACTCCAAAGGTATTAGCTCAACTATGTTCATAGCAGCATTATTTGTAATAGCAAGAACCTGGAAACAACCTAGATGTCCCTCAACTGAAGAATGGATTAACAAACTGTGGTACATCTACACAATGGAATACTACTCAGCAGTAAGAAAAAATGATATCTTAAAATTCGCAGGCAAATGGATGGATTTGGAGAATATCCTCCTGAGTGAGGAATCACAATCTCAGAAAGATAAGCAGGGCTTGTACTCACTCATTAGTGATCTCTAAACAAACAAACAAGAAAAAAGCCAAGCATGCTCAAGCTGCAAACCACAACCACTGAACAGCTTGGGATCAAAAACACCCTGGATTGACCCTTCGGACCCCACTCCAACTATAGGAACACCTGACTCACTCTAGAGGGAGGATGAACAAAACTGGATTTGCCAGGAGTGGAGACTGATCCAAACATTATTGGGTCAGTGGGACCATAGGACTCTCTGCTCCCTGCCCAGGGAGGGGATGGGGAGTTGCGGAGAAGAAAAATGACCTGATGTGGTGGGAGGGGGAAGGGACCTTGAATAAGGAAATACAGGGATGGAAAAAAAATTCAGAGGGAAAGCTGAACACAAAGTAAATATATGTGTAGCAATCTTACTTGCATTATCACTCTTGATAAGCCATGCTTATGATTCTTATCCTCTTTACAGTTATTGTTAACTTTTCAGCATTTTAAATTCATTTTACTGTTTTTTGATAAATACAAAATAAATAAAGAATAAAAAAATAAATAAATAAATAAATAAAAATGATATTAATTTTTTAGTTAATCTTGTATCCCAGCACATCACAAAACTTGTTTATCAGCTATAGGACTTCCCTGGTAGAATTGGGGGATCACTATCCTATCATCTGAAAATATTGAGTTTGATTCCATCCTTTCCAATTTGCATCTCCTTGATCTTTTTATGTTGTCTTATTGTTATAGCTAGAATTTTGAGTACTATATTGAATAGATAGGGAGAGAGTGAACAGCCTTGTCTTATTCCAGATTTTAGTGGAATCACTTTGAGTTTCTCTCCATTTTAACTTGATATTGGCTGTCCCCTTGCTATATATTTCCTTTATTATCTTTAGGCATGTTTCTTATATTCTTAATCTCTCCAAAATCATCTCCATGAACAAATGCTAGATTTTGCCTAAGATTTTTTAGCATCTAATGAGAAGATTATATGGGTTTTTTTTTCTTTCAGGTTGTTTATATGGTAGATTACATTGACAATGTTGTATCTGGAATAAAGCCTACTAGATCATAACTTCAAGAACTATTTTGAATAGATAAAGGGAGAGAGGACATCCTTGTCTAGTTCCTGATTTTAGTGGGATTGCCTTGAGTTTTTCTCCATTAAGTTTGATGTTGACTGTTGGCTTCTTATAAATCGCCTTTATTATATTTAGACATTTTCCCTGTATCCTGATCTCTCGAGGATATTGAATTTAGACAAAGGCTTTCTCAGCATCTAAGGATATAATCATGTGGGGTTTTTTCCCTTCAGTTTGTTTACATAATGGATGACATTTACAGATTTCTGTATGTTGAACCATTCTTGCATTTTGGGAGGAAGCCTACTTGATCATGTTGGATAATATTTTTTATATGTTGTTCTATATGGATTGCCAGAATTTTGTTGAGAATTTTAGCATCAATATTTATGAGGGAGCTTGGTCTATAATTCTCCTTCTTGTGTCTTTGAGTGGCTCAGGTATCAGGGTGAATATGACCTCATAAAAAGAGCTTGGCAATATTCCTTCAGATTCTACTGTGTGAAACAGTTTGAGGAGTATTAGTAATAGTTCTTCTTTGAACGTCTGGTAGAACTCTGCAATGAAACCACCTGGACCTGGGCTTTTTTTGCCTGGGAGACTTTTAATGACAGCCTCAATTTCCTTTAGGGTTATAGATCTGTTTAGGTATTTAACCTGATCTTGATTTAATTTTGGTAAATAGTACCTTTCCAAAAACTTGTCCATTTCTTCTAGGTTTTCCATTTTTGTGGAGTATAGATTTTAAAAGTATGACCTGATAATTCTCTTTATTTCCTGAGGTCTGTTGCTATATCCCCCTTTTCATTTCTGGTTTTGTTGATTTGGATACTCACTCTCTGATTTTTGGTTAGTTTCGATAAGTGTTTATCTATCTTGGTGACTTTCTCAATGAAAAAACTCTTTGATTCATTGATTCTTTGTATTGTTCTTTTTGTTTCAATTGTATTGATTTCAGCTCTAAGTTTGATTATTTCCTGCCATCTACTCCTTCTAGGTGAGTTTGCTTCTAATTGTTCTAAGGTTTTCAGTGGGGTTTCTCTAGGTTTTTCATCTCGTGCTATAAATTTTCCTCCTAAGACTGCTTTCATTGAGTCCCATAAATTTGGGTTCATTGTGGATTCATTTTCATTAAATTCTGGGAAGACTTTGATTTCTTTCTTAATTTCTTCCTTGACCCAGAGGTGGTTCAGTTGAGTGATGTTTAGTTTCCATGTGTTAGTAGGCTTTCTGTGATTCTTGATGTTGTTGAACTCTAACTATAGACCCTGGTAATCTGAAATTGTACAAGGTGTTATATACATTTTTGGTACCTGTTGATATTTGCTTTATAACCTGGTATGTGCTCAATTTTAGAGAAAGCTCCATGGGGTGCTGAGAAATATATATATATATATATATACATATATATATTCCTTTTGTTTGGGTGGAGGGTTCAGTATATATATATACTAAGTCCATTTGTATCACAACTTCTACTAGATCCCTTATTTCTCTGTTGAGTCTCTATCTGGTTGACCTATCCAAGGGTGAAAGTGGGGTATTGAAGTTTCTCACTATTAGTGTGTCAGGTTTAATATAGGGTTTAAGCTTTAGAAGTGTTTCTTTTACATATATAGGTGTCCTTGTGTTGGGGGAATAGATATTCAGGATTGAGATTTCATCTTGGTGAATTTTTCCTGAGATGAATAAGTAGTGACCTTCCTGATCTCTTTTTATTGATTTTAGTTTAAATTCTATTTTTTTAGCTATTAGAATGGCTACACCAGCTTGTTTCTGAGGGCCATTTGATTGGAAAGTCTTTTCTCAACCCTTTACTCTGAGTCTGTGTATGCCTTGAAAGTTGAGGTGCATTTCTTATATGCAACAGAAGGATGGTTTCTGTTTTTGTGTCCATCATGTTAGGGTGTGTTTTTCCATAGGTGAATTGAGTCTATTGATATTAAGGGATATTAATTACCAATGATCAATATTTTTCATCATTTTTGGTAGTAGCTTGTATTTCCTTTTTTCAGGGAGGGGCGTTCTTTTGTGGGCTTATCAATTGTCTGTGGTTACATGGGTGTTTCTGGTTCTCTTATATTGGAGTTTTCCCTCTAGGGCTTTTTGTAGGGCTGGATTTGTGGTTAGGTGTTGTTTAAATCTGGTTATGTAGTGAAATATCTTGTTTATTCCATCTATGTTGATTGATAGTTTTGCTGGGTACAGTAGTCTAGGTTGGCATCCATGCACTTTTAGTGTGTGTATAATGTCTGACCAGGACCTTCTTGCTTTCATTGTTTCTATTGAATAGTCAGGTGTTACTCTGATGAGTCTCCCTTTATAAGTGAGTTGACCTTTTCCCTTTGCAGCTCTTAGTATTTTTCCCTATTTTGTAGGTTTAGAGGCTTGATTATTATATGGCAGGAAGACTTTTTGTGGGTCTAGTGTTTTTGGTGTTCTGTAGGCTTCCTATCTTTCTATAGTCATTTCTTCTTTAAGTTGGCAAAGTTTTCTTCAATGATTTTGTTGAATACGTTTTCTGTGCCTGTGAGCTGATATTCTTCTTCTTCTATTCCAATTATTCTCAGGTTTGGCTTTTTCATGGTGTGCCAAATTTCCTGCACATTTTGTGTTATGACATTTTTGGGTTTAGTGCTTTTTTTAACTGATGTATCTATTACCACTATTGAGTCTTCCATCCCAGAGATTTTCTCTCCCATCTCTTGCCTTCTGTTGGTTATGCTGGAATCTGTGGTTCTCGGTTGTTTTTTCAGGTTTTCTATTTCTAATTTTGTGTCAGTTTGTGCCTTTTTTGCTTCTCTTTCAGTTTTTAATTCTTGGTAAATTCTTTCACTTGTTTGGTTTCTTTTTCTTGGTTTTCTTTATTTTCTTTCAGGACTTTGTTCATCTCTTCTAATTTTCTGTTTTTATTTTCTTCTATTTTTTTAAGGGAGTTTTTTATATCCTCTTTTAAGACATCTATTAGTTCCATACAGCTGTTTTAAAGTTGTTTCCTTCTCTTCCCTCTTTGTTGTTATGTTCAGGTCTTGAAGCTACAGAACTACTTGCTTCTTCTGTTGGTGTCTTGTTGACCTTTTTATTGCTGTTCATGTTCTTGCACTTCCATCTGCCCATTGTTTCCCCAATTCACTCTGGGTTAGTTCTTGGTCAGCTCTTAGTGAGTTGTTGGTCTGAGTGCTCTCAATCAGCTTTGTGTTCAGAGTGCCTGCTGTGCTCATGAGGCCGCAGTGTTATGAAGCCAGTCGTCATCTCTTGACCTCTTAGCTCTCAGCTGTGTGCCTAGGGACTTGACTGTTCCGCTGCTGCTATTATACCAGCTGTATACTGGGTGGGCTGTGCTCTGTACTGAAGCTGAGAAGTCCTCTCAAGGCCCAGGTTCAGGTGGCAGAAGTCATCTTCTGACCTCTGACCTGTCAGCTCTGCTTTTAGAAACTCTTCTGCCTCCTTGCTGCTATTGTACCAGTCGTGGTCTGTGCAGACTGTGTTCCCCGCCGAAGCTGAATTTCTTACCTCTGAGGTGCATGCCCAGGACCAAGGGACCCAGCTGTCCCCCCCCTCCTAATTTCCCAGCTGTGTTCTGATTGGACAGTGCTCCGTGCTGCAGGGGATTTGCCGTTCAGGGACTGGGTTCAGATAATGAAAGTCACCCCTGACCTCTGACCTTCAGCTGTGCCTATAGGAACTCCTCTGCTTCCCTGCTGCCACCAAGCCAGTTGTGGTCTTTGCAGATGGTGCTCCTTGCCAAAGCCGAGTTGCTTACCTCTGGGGCATGTGCTCAGGACCAAGAGACCCAGCTGTTCTCCACAGCTAATTTCCCAGCTATGTTCTGGGCTGTCAGTGCTCTGAGCTGCAGCAGAGTGGCCATTCAGGGTCCGGGTTCAGGTGGCAGAAGTCCTCAATACTACTTTCATAGTACCCCATATGTTTGTGTATATTGTGCATTCATTTTCATTGACTTCTAAAAAATTTTTAATTTCCTTTTTTATTTCTTCCTTGACCTAGTGGCGATTTAGTTGAAAGTTGTTCATTTTCCATGAGATTGTTGGCTTTCTGTAATTGTATTGTTGTTTAATTCTAACTTTAAGCTATGATGATCTAATAAAATAGAGGATTATTTCATTTTTTTATCTGTTGAGATTTGCTTTGTGCCTGAGTATGTGATCAGTTTTAGAGAAGGTTCCATGGTGTTCTGAGAAAAAACTATATCCTTTTGTGTTTGGGTGAAATGTTCTATGCATTTCTGTTGAGTCCATTTGAGTCATAACACTTGCTAATTCCCTTATTTCTCTCTAAGTGACTATCCAGCAGACTTGTCCATTAGTGACAGTATACTGTTGAAGTCTCCTGTTATTGTGTTGGGTTTGATGTGCAAGTTATATTTTAGTAACGTTTCTTTTACAAATGTGGATGCCCTTGTATTTGGGTCATAAATGTTTAGAATTGATACTTCATCTGGATGGATTTTTCCTCTGATCAATATAAAATGTCCTTCTCCATCTCTTTTGATTAATTTTAGTTTGAAGACTATTTTGTTAGATATTAGGATAGCTACACAAGCTTTTTTCTTAGGTCCATTTGATTAAAAACTCTTTACTCAACAACTTACTCTGAAGTAATGTCTTTAAAAATGAGATGTGTTTCTTGTATGCAGCAGGATGAATCCTTTTTTCATACCCATTCTGTTAACATTTGTTTTTTCTATTGGCAAGTTGAGTTCATTAAGATGTATTAATGATTGTTGATTGTTAATTTCTATTTATTTTGGGTTGGGTGGTAGTAATAGTAGTGTGTGTGTATGTCCCTTCTTTGGAATTTGCTGGTGTGAGATTATCTACTGCTTGTTTTTTTATATATATATAACTGAAGCCAGTCATGTGTCAGGGCTGTCCCTGAAGGGAGGCTATAGAGGCCACTGCATAAAGCTGTGAAGTTGAATCTTGTATTGCCTTGTAGAACTCAAGATTTTAGATAGATGTTAGTTGTGGGATACCTTCCAAGGAGAGCTGCTATTAGGGAATAAAACAAGTCAAGAGAATAAGTTGTGTTACACGCAACAAAGCAAAATGAAGTTCGAGATCTGAAGAACATTTGGACATCAGACACGAAGATACAGAGTTTGAAGTTTGCCCAGCAGTGTTTGATTTTGCTTTTGTCCAGTATTTCTTCACTATGCTCCCTTTGCTATGTTTTGGGATAGTAATAAATATCCCATTCCATTGTATGTTAGAAGTATGTAATCTGCTTTTTGATCTTGACTTTATTTTGTATATATATATTTTATAATTACAGTTAAGAGATTACATTAATCTCAAAAGAGACTTTGAACTTTGGACTTTTAAATATTGTTGAGGCTGTAATAGACTATACGGACTTTTGAAATTGAACTAATTCATTTTGCATTATGACATTGTTATAAGCTTATGGGGGTAGGGAATGGAATGTGGTAGTTTGAAAGTAATTTGTCCCCATAAGCTCATAAGGAGTGACACTGTTAAGAGATGAAAATTTGTTAGAGTAGATGTGGTCTTGTTGGATAAAGTGTGCCACTATGGGGGAGGGATTTGGGTAGTCCTCCTCTTGTTGCCTTCTCATCAAGATTAGCCAGTACTATGTCTGCCTGCATGCCATTACCATGCATCTCATCATGTTGATAATGGACTGAACCTCTGAACTATAAGCTGCCGCCTTAATTTAATGCTTTCATTTATAAGAGCTGCCATGGTTATAGTGTCTTCACAGAAATAGAAATCCTAAGACAATTACATTAATTAAAAATTTCAAGTGACGACAAATTGAAAATCCTTGCTGAGAAAGGAAAATCATCACTGAAGCTAGTCTGTTGTCATTTTATACAAAATGTATATTTTAGTCAATATTCATAAGATTTTTATACTTAAAATTATTTAAAATAGCTGTACACTCATTTTTAAAATGCCTATTTTTACAATGTTAGCTTCACTTTCTTGGTTGATTGAGATTACAGATTATGGTTACTCAGATTTGCCACCTAACAGTCAAAATACTCAGGCTTTTCGAAAACATGTTAAAATACACCCAATAGATAGGTGTCTTCAACCACTTCATAGACCAGAAAAATATGGCATTCAAAATTTTGTTATCTCAAATTTGGCCTTAAAAGACATGACAACTCCTGACATCATCGTTCCTTTCTCAAGAGCATCACAGACATCTTACAAAGAGGTTGTCTTGTTTGGCAAATAATGGCCTGAGGGGCAAAAGACTGCACTTGCCCCTACTGCTGTCAGCGTGCTTGATGTCTAAAATAGACGAGCAAGATGAGAGATAGAGACTGCCAAAGCCTGCCTAGCCAAGATAAGACGGTCCTACCAAAAAATACCCTGCTTCTGTAGAGACTTGTCAGATATCATAGGCCAATAGCCACAAAGATAGATGCTCCCGTTGTACAGAAAAGTGGTGGATGACTGTCCAGATAGTTAACTGTCGTTATCTTCTCCTAATTCTAAAAGTTACTTCATGCTTCCAACTTTAGGTATATATTTTCCTTCTCAGGTCTTGACGATGTTAAAGATTAGATAGTTGAGGTTGTTATTACTTCACATTTCAGCAAAGACACTCAGGTATTAGAACTCTATTCTTTAAGATAAGCAGCCTTAAAACAATCCCTATACATTTTCTCATATCAACATTTTAGATATTAAATTACACTTTGTAGTTGTTGTTTGTTAGTGATAGTTTGACCTCACTTATGTTAGTACCTTTCTCTTTCCCAGACACTGTCTTATGATGATACTTATAATATGTAGTTTTATACCTAGTTTAAAACCTTCCTATTTAAACAAAATGGGGAGATGTAACGGGAAATCAGGAACTATACATGTAAACAGATCGCGTCAGAGGGCTGGAGCAGAGCGGGGCATGGTCAACTAAAAAGAGTTCCAAAAGTAGACCTCTGAAGGAGAGGACCAAGACAAAAAGCCGACATTCTCTCACGCAGGGCCGGGACCTCTCGCGAGAGTTCCAGACCGGTTGTGCGAGTTTTCAGACTGATGATGCGGCTTCCGGGTGGTTGGCAGTTCCGGCTGGTGGCGCGGGAGTTCGGAGGTGCGACATATAAATAACAAACTTTTTGTTAAAAACACTCCGACATGCTACAACCTCACCCCTTCACCGTTTCTTAAAACCTTCTCTGTTTTATAAGTGATTCTCACAAAATAAACCTCATTTAAAACATATTTCACAGTGAATTCGTACCGCAATAATCTATACTTTGCCATTTTCATATGGAGTATGCTATAAGTTTCAACTAAATCAGATTGCTTGGTAATTTTTATTCAAGTAATAAATAGCATTACATGTAACATGATTTTACATATATACTATATATATGGAAAGACAAACTCTAGTTAATTAAATTGTTAGTATCCCATGCAATGAGCATTTTTGTGGTAATAGTTGTCTACCACTCAATACTTTTTTAAATGATAAGGTATCAAGACAACCATTTACCATTTTGCACAACAGATTTCCTATTGTTTTCCTAACTAAACATAATATTCAAATTTTCTCATATTTTTAAATACAGAGAAAGGGGTTGTTCAGTCTTCAGATAAAATTATTCACTGATATATTTCTCTTTCAGTTATTATGGTCTTCACCTCCAGATGAACTTGCCCTCAGTAGGCCATGGATCCCCTTGGATTTGATACTGTAAAGTCTGTATTCTTAAAAGACTATTAAATTTGAAGTACATGCTGTGTTCAGTTAATAATCCACAGCATTTATCTTTAGATTACATTTTAGACCAGTCCTTTATATCCAGTTCAATTATCTATGAGCAGTTGGTTGTTTGAATTTTGTTTTTTAATCTTTTCCAAAGTGTTTTCATTAAGAACTACAGAGCTTGAACTTTCACATATGTGGACCTCTTGAGAGACTGGAAAACACATTCAGAGATCTTTAGTTTTGGTAGAACACTAGCTTACATTTGAAAATGTATTTAGGGATATCTTTAAATTTTAAAGAAAATAAATATAATGTGAAAAAATACAGCTGCCACATTAGACTGAAACCTAAGAAGGCTATCTGTGTCTTCCTCTTCTTCATCTTCCCCCTCCATTCTGAGTACTCTCCCAGAGTACCCTTAGGACTGCAGCTACCTGCCTGATTCAGTCCTTTTCTCCCATCCAGCCAATATCTTCTTTGAACTTTCTGAAATTCTTGATTAGAGACAGGGTAACCATGTATCTGACTCTTGTGTTGTTTGTACTAACAGATCCAAAATCCTGCTTAAGAGAACTCCAGAGTCAATCCCTTTTCCTTTTATGCTATCTTATCATCAACCCTATCCACTGCAGAGATCTGAGATGGCTTAGAGTCTGAAACAAGAGATTCATTCAAATTCAGCCATAATTTTAGATTTGGAACTATTTGAGGTCTTACCTATAAAATCCAGAGAGCATCCAAGATGGAAAATCAAACATCAATCTACTATATGTCAGGTTTAGGAAACAGAAGTGAAAGAACTGAACATCCTCTCAACAAAGGCAAGATTAGATATCTACATCAAGATACATTATAAACATTATAACTCCAGATGCCGGTTACAGGACCAGGTGCTATCTGTGGAGCGTGTCCCCACACACTCTGTAGCAGACAGAGATAAACTTTGGCTGTCAAGATCCCCCCAGTTACTGCTGAGGGAATTTGCATGGCCACCCACCTCCAACTGCTCAAACAGAGGACTGAGGACTCTGAAAGACAGACTCAGACTCCGCCCAAAAGTGAGGTGGGTTCAGCAGGCCCCAGCGTCTGAATCCCTGCCAGAAGAAAATACAAACAAAAAATTGGAAGAGATGAACAAATCTATGAAAGAAAACCAAGAAAAAGTAAACCGAAAAATGAAAGAAGCATGCCAGGAACTAAAAACTAAAATAGAAGCAATAAAAAGGCTCAAAATGAGGCAAAGATGGAAATAGAAAACCTGAAGAAAAAAGCTGGAACCACAGATACAAGCATAACCAGCAGAGTTCAAGAGATAGAAGATAGAATCTCTGAAGTGGAAGACACAGTAGCTCAAATAGATATATCAGTCAAAAAAATACTAAAACCAAAAAAGCCATAACTTAAAATGTTCAGGAAATCTGGGACACCATGAAAAGACCTAACTTGAGCATAATAGAAATAGAAGAAGGAGAAGAATACCAGCTCAAAGGCACAGATAATGTTTTCAATAAAATCAAAGAAGAAAACTTCACTAACCTGAAGATGGAAATGCCTATAAAGTTACAAGAAGCTTACAGAACACCAATTAGATATGACCCCCCCAAAAAAAAACAGTGCACCACATTATAATCAAGCCATAAAACATACAGAACAAAGAAAAAACTTTAAGAGCTGCTAAAGAAAAGGGGCAATTTACATATAAAGGCAGACCCATCAGAATAACACCTCACTATTCAATGGAAATGATGAAAGCTAGAAGGGTTTGGTCAGAAGTTATACAGATGCTAAAAAGCATAGCTTCCAAACTAGAATACTATACCCTGCAAAATTATCAATTACCATAGATGGAGTAAACACGATATTTCATGACAATATTGATATACCAATCCATCGCTACAGAGAGTATTAAAGGGAAAATTTCAACCTAAGGTTCCCAGATACACCCATGAAACCACAAACTGTAGCGGGGAAATAATGGATAGTACCGATATGAGAGGGACATGGTCTGCAAAGACAAGACGGAAGCGGAGTGGAGACGAGATGGAAGCGGAGCACGGAGAGCGAGGCGGGTCTTCCGGTCCCAGGGCTTGGCGGCGCAGCGAGGCGGCGGCTCGGCGCATTGCTAAAACTTTCCTTTGTACGTAATTCTAACAAAATAAACCTTATTTAATATATACTTCTTGGTGGCGGGTTTGTACCGTGATAATTGGCGCCCAACGTGGGGCGCCAATTATTGCAGTAAAAACCCGCCCTGAGATATGTTTTAACAGGGTTTATTTGGTGAAAATCGCTTACAAAACAGAGCCGGTTTTAAGAGATGATGACAGGATGAGATTGCAGCGTGTCGGAGCCTTTCTACAACAAACACTCAATAATCCCACAGAAGAATACTCCAGAGAAAGGAAATACAAACAAGTTACCACCAAAAAATGGCAGAAAATATGAATCAGTGGTCATAATATCCCTTAATATCAATGGATTCAACTCTCCTATAAAATGTCACACACTAACAAGATGGATACAACAGCAGAAGCCATCCTTCTGTTGCCTACAAGAAACACACCTCAACCACAAAGACAGACACAGGCTTAGAGTATGGGTTGGGAAAAGATTTTCCAGTCAAATGGTCCTAAGAAACAAGCAGGGGTTGTCATCCTAATTTCTAACAAAGTAGACTTTAAGCTACTTTGTGGTGAAGAAAGAATGACCTGATGTGGTGGGAGGGGGAAGGGACCTTGAATAAGGATATACAACGATAAAAAGTGTGACTTCTTTGTTCATAATAATAGTAATAATAATAAAAAGTTCAAAAGTAAAAAAAAAAGACATACATGCAAGTAACAGTATATGGACTGAACAGGTTATACTTATGAAAATATATGCATATGCATATATGAATGAAATAAAAAAGAGGGTAAGACTTTGAAGAAGAACAGGAGGGTTTTGAGGGAGAAATACTGTAATTACATTATAATTTCAATAAATTTAAATGCAAAAAAAATAACTCCAGATGCCGAGATACCAGTGCAAAAATATAAACATTACCAACAAAGATAATATGTCTCCTCTAAAAACCAACACCCTATTGTAATATACCTAGAGAAAATCAATTTAGCTGAAGAACAAAACATGAACTTTGATTGCAATTATAAATATATTAAAAACCTTAAAGAGAGTGTGAATAATTGTCTTATACACAAGTAAGCTTTATAAACATATTGAAAGACTGAAAAAAAAAAGAATGTCAGATCTTGAAGACTTATAGAAGAATAATAGCTCTGTCAAAGAAATTCAAAATGCAAAAACAAACTAACATCCAGGAAATCTGGAACACTCTGATAAGTACAAACCATAAATAAGAGGTACAGTAGAAGGAGAAGAAACCCAGATAAAATGCACATAAAATATCTTTGTAAACATCATAGGAGAAAATTTTCTAAATCTACAGAAAAAGATGCCTACCAAGGTGCATAAGGCATTTAGAAAATCAAATATACAGGACCAGAAAAGAAACTCCTTGTGACTCATAATCAATACACTAAATGCACAAAACAAAAAAGGACTATTAAAACATACCAGAGGAAAAGACCAAATCACATTTAACGGCAGGGATTATTAAAATAATTACTGACTTTTTTATAGAGACTTAAAATTCATGATGGGCCTGGATGAATATTCTACATGCAGTGAAAGACCACACATGCCAGGTTAAACTGCTATATCAAGCAAATATATCAATCATAAGCAAAGGAGAAATAAAAATATTTCATAAAAAAATAAACAATTTATGTCTATCAATGTAGCCCTACAAAATAAGTTAGATATAAAGCTTTAATCTCAAGAGAAGGCTAACTACAATCAAGAGAACAAAAAGAATGATAGCTTATTAAATAATAGAATATTTTATCAAAAGAGTGGGTAAAACCCACCATCACAAAAAATTATAGGAATTAATAAACATTACTGAGTAATATTGCTCAATATTAATGATCTCAATTTTTTTTATAAAGACTTAAACTAGCAGATTGCATCAAAAAGTTGAGTTTATCTTTGTGCTACATCCAAGAATCACAAGTTAACATCAGGGACAAACATCATCTTGGGGGGAAATGATAGAAAAATCTATTCCCAGAAAACAAAATCAAGCAGCAAAGTGGTTTAGTTATATTAATATTTAAATATTCTTCAAAACAAACCCAGTCAGAAGACAAAGGAAAGGAAATTACATACTCATTAAAGGAAAAATCTACCAAGGTTATATTGTAACTTATATCCTAAATTCAGGAGTACCCAATTTCTTAAAAGAAATGCTACTACAGCTACAACATATATTGAACCTAACACAATGATAGTGTATTGCATAAATTCTAGCTAGTATATAATGAAAACTCAGAGCCAGAAAAGCTGGAATATCAAAAAGAGGAAGCAGAACACAGTCAATTCTCACTGAGCCAACTTCTCAGGCCAAACAGGGTAAATACTACCTTCAAGGGTCTTCAGTCTAACTGGTCACTTCAATGGATGCCTGAATCTGTTTCTCCTGCCTTAAATATCTTCCCTGCCCAACTGTTTCACTTCTGGGTTCAACTCTGTATCATAATCCTAGTTAGGATTAAAGATGTGAGCTACTACTATTTGGTTATTGACCTTTAATTCACAGAAATCCAGAAAAATCTCTGTCTCCTGAGTGATGAGATTAAAAGCCTGGGTCATCACTCCCTGTGATGACTGTGGGTGATTCTATTCTCTGATATTCCAGGATAATTTTATTAAATATACAATATATTATCAAAATAGTAGAAAACTTCAATAACCCAACTTTTCTAGAGAAAAGAAAAGAAATGTTGGAATTAAATAACATCATAAATAAAAGAGAGAAAGATAACATAACATCAGAAATAAAAGAAATAACATAAAGAAAATAACATAAAGAAAAATAACATCATAAATAAAAGAAAAGAAAACAGAGAAATGTTGGAATTAAATAACATCATAAATAAAAGAGACTTAGCAGACATCTCCAGAGCATTTCATCCAAACTGTAAAGAATACACTTCCTTCTCAATTACCTATGAAATTTTCTCTCAAAATGGCCATATCTTAGAGTATAAAGCAAGTGTTAACAGATATAGGAAAATTGAAATAACGCTCTCCATCTTACCTACTAGCATGTAATAAAGCTAAATGTGAACAATAGCAAAAAATAAATAAACTCATGGAAGCTAAACAACTCCCTACTGAATGGGAAACTAGGTTGAAGGAAATTTAAAACATTTTAGAATTGAATGAAAATGAAAGCACAATGTACTCAAAACTATGGGACATAATGAAGGCAAAAAGTTTATGGCACTTAGTGTTTACATGAAAAACAAAGAGAATCTTTGGAAAGTGATGATACACTAATTATTTAAAAACTTGTAAACTCAAGAAAAACACTCACAGGAGATGAGATAAAACAATCAAACCCTGAGCTGAAATAAATGAAGCAGAAACAGTAAATACAAAGGATCAAGGAAATAAGGAATTGGTTCTTTTGAGAAAAACAACAAGTTTGACAAGTGTTTACCCAAATAATTAAAAGAAAGGGGATGGAGTATGAGTCAATATATATGCCTAGTAAAGTAAAATCAGTGAAATAGAAGCAGTGATTTAAAAATCTCTTAGCCAAAAATGCACAGAAATCTACCAAACATTAAAAAAAAAGAACACCAATACTCCTTAAATTATTCTGTAAAACAGAATCTGAAGGAACACAGATAGTGGACTCCAAAAAGTCAGCTTATACACCAGGAATAGATCAAGCAGTCCAAGCTACACAACTATCTTTCATATGCAGAGGCTCTAGTCTGATCCCATGCAGGCTCCACAGCTGCCGATCTAAAGTTCATAAATTCCCATGAGTGTGGTTCAGTTGTCTGTGTAAATTCTCCCCATCATGATCTTGAGCCCCTATGCTCACATAATCCCTCTTCCCTCTCTTGGACTGAACTCTCGAAGCTTGGGCTGATGCTTGGCTAAAGGAACATTTCTAGTTTCTTTCTTTCTTTTTTTTATGTAACCACTATTACTCATACCAAAATCACACATATAAAAAGAAATGAAAGACAAATAGTCATTATGAACATATAACAAAGCCTGTTTAAGTGTCAGCCTTAAACAAACTCTCTCAAGGTCCAAAATAAAATTCAATAACAAGCAAGGGAGAAGTAAGTATCTCAGGGCAAAAATACATCTGTTCCCACTGTCTTCTGTCTGCTCACACTGTCTTCTGTCTGTTCACACTGTCTTCTGTCTGTCCGCACTGTCTTCTGTCTGTTCACACTGTTGTCTTCTGTCTGTTCACACTGTCATCTTCTGTCTGTTCACACTGTTGTATTCTGTCTGTTCACACTGTCATCTTCTGTCTGTTCACACTGTTGTATTCTGTCTGTTCACACTGTCTTCTTCTCTGCTCACACTGTCTTCTGTATCTTCACACTGTCTTCTGTCTCTTCACACTGCCATCTTCTCTCTGTTCACATTGTCATCTTCTGTCTGTTCACACTGTCTTCTGTCTGTTCACACTGTCTTCTGTGTGTCCACACTGTTCTGTCCATGTCTCTTTATCATTCTACTCTGTTATATTTGTTCCCTCTGTTACTTTTCTAATTTTTAATTCTTCTTTGCTTTTCTTTCATCTAGTCTAAAAACTCTTCTCCTACAGTAGTCTTGAAACAATAGAAAAAATTATGAGTTACTTCATTGGTCAAAAGCACATTCCTAGGGTAAACCATAAGGGCAGAGTCATTTGCCATGGTGACACAATATTCCAAGGCTACAGGAATGAGACTGACCATAAAGGGTGGGCACAGTGACCAGTGATAAACTTTGAGACATAGGTCAATTGTCAGCAGGCTTGGCAAGTGAAGAATTGGCATGCTTTTCTTAGGGTGTTTTGTGTTTAGTAACCTTAATAATACATCTATGACTCTGGTCTTGTACATAACTGTAAAGTTTTATACTTATGATCTATTTACAAAGACCTTCAGTCTAATTTTAACTTGCTTTGAAGTTAAAATGAGATAAATGTGTGCAATTTGTGTTGGACTGAGAAGAGACTGTTATTTTCTTGTGTTAGTCTGAGTTAAAGGAACAAAGCAGGCTTCAAGTGTCTACAGTCTCATGGGACAAAAAATCTAGTTAGGAAAAATAATCTAGTATATTTTCTTTTATTTTTCTGTTTTTGTTTTTTTTTTGTTTGTTTGTTTTTTTGTCTTTTTTTTTTAACTTTGTGTTCAGCTTTCCCTCTGAATTTTTTTTCCATCCCTGTATATCCCCATTCAAGGTCCCTTCCCCCTCCCACCACATCTGGTCATTTTTCTTCTCTGCAACTCCCCATCCCCTCCCTGAGCAGGGAGCGGAGAGTCCTATGGTCCCACTGACCCAATAATGCTTTGGATCAGTCTCCACTCCTGGCCAAATCCAGTTTTGTCCTCCCTCCCTCAAGAGTGAGTCTGGTGTTCCTGTAGATGGAGTGGGGTTTGAAAGGTCAGTCCAGGGTGTTTCTGATCCCAAGCTGTTCAGTGGTTGTGGTTTGCCACTTGGGCATGTTTGGCTTTTTTTCTTGTTTGTTTGTTTGTTTAGAGACCACTAGTGAGTGAGTACATCCCCTGCTTATCTCTCTGAGTTTGTGATACCTCGCTCAGGAGGATATTCTCCAAATCCATCCATTTGCCTGCAAATTTTAGGATATCATTTTTTCTTACTGCTGAGTAGTATTCCATTGTGTAGATGTACCACAGTTTGTTAATCCATTCTTCAGTTGAG